>JAXGGA010007642.1:0-61430 GCA_038373865.1 Uloborus plumipes
TCAGTCATTTTTTTCCAGACTGCATTTCTGTCATGTTTGTTGAGTCAGAGCTAGAGTCAAGGATTCAGAGTTGAGATTGAAAAGTCGGAGTCATCAGTCTCAGTTGACAGGCAGAGTCAGAGTTAAAGGCACAAAAGTTCTAAAAGTGGAACTTGGTCATTTTTTCTGAGCCTGCATTTTTACCATAGCGGCAGAGTCAGAGTCGGTTTTAAAAAAATAGAGTCTTTAGTGGAAGTCAATTGTCATATTTGGAGTCGAAAACTCTAAAAATATTATGGTAGGCGTGGGACATTTTTTTTTTTTTTTTTGGAGTCCGGACATTTCTCGATTCGGAATCAGAGTCCTCTGAGCAGCTTATTCAGAAAAGTACTTTATATACGTTATTTATCAAATGCATTTTCTAATAAAGTAAATTTGAAGGAAATCCACGTTTAAATTCAAGATCTACATTACTTAAATTTCCCCATAGGCGCTAATGTTAAGTTTTTTTGAACAGTTTAAAATTGAACGAAAAATGCTTCAAGTTAAAAAGCGAAATATGGGAATGTAGGTTTCCCCGCCAAGATCTTTCGAATTGAAAAAAGTTTGTTCAATTTAGAATGTTCACTCAAAACTTATTTGGTGGGGAAAGGTTGTTTGAACGGTTCGATGTTGAACGAAAAATTGTTCAAATTGAAAATTTAAATACAGTAATGAAGTATCCTTGCCAAGATCTTTCAAACAAAATAAAAGTTTGTTCAAATTGGACTATTTATTTTGAAGTTATTAGGGACGGACAGACAGGCAGACAGACATATTTTTTCCGTCTCAAAATCCTACTTTCCAATTTTTAATATTTTGAATTTATTTTATTTTTTTATTTCTCTTTGGCCTTTTGTTTGTACTTGGCAATATTTTTATGATGCATTAAACTATTTTTAATGCTTGTTTTGCATTTTTACTCATTTTAACGGGAAAGTACGCTAAGAATGATCCTCATAAAGAATACATGTTAAATTTTTTTCAATAATTTTAGGTGAAAATACAGCAACTACAGCAAACATTGGAAGCTGCCCAGCAAAAAGAATTACAGTTTAAAGCTGCCCAGGAACAACAGCAGCAAGTGCAACAACAACAAGCGCAGCAACAACAGCAACAAATGATTGATAGACAAAATGCCATTAGACATGTATGTTACTGCTAAAAATAGTTATGTCTTTAAACTATTTTGCTTTAATTTTACTATATGCGTTTCTAAATTTCATTTTTGTCGTTTTTGAAATGGATAGATATAATATACCATATTTATGAGTACATCTAGTACTATTCAAATTTTGATGTGACACTACTTTTATTGCTATGACAGGTCTTTCCATTGTTCTGCTTTCTCCTATGTTTTTTTTTTTTTTTTTTTTAAATTCGATGGTCGTAAAAAAACTATTTTATCAGATTTAGTTCTGTTTTGTCTTTTTTTTTCTTGAAGAAAAGGTTGTGAGATTTGTTTTGACTGTGATCACAAATTGTACCGAATAATCATGCACTTTGATTGTGCAAACTCAGTAACTCAAAGCTTTTAGCCATTTCATTGGGACTTTGAGTTATCAAGACTCGACTAGTTTTATATTATGCCATGTCTGAGTCTTATGCCTGTTTTATGTGATGGCTTTATGCAGTAAAATTTCATAATCACGAATGCCAGTTTGATGAAATGAAACGTGATCATTGGAATTAATAATTTTGTGTTTACTGTTACTTTTTACCCTTTTCGCATTTTATATTTTTCAATTGAAATCTTGTACTTGTCACCTTTCACTCCTGCTTTAAAATTTTAATTCATTGGCATCCAAGTTGATTTAAGCTAATGCTACTCGTGAAAGGTATTAATATTCTCCAATGTTTATTTAAAATTTATAAAGATTTTAGGAAATAAAATTGTCTGAAAAAGCGAGTCAAGGACGTTTATTATAATGATAGAGTGTGAAAAATCATATGTTACATAAATTGTTTTTTAATAATAATAGTAGCTTTACATTTTGCTTTAATTTGAATTTTAAGAAACACGTTTACAAATCACAGTTCATATGATGAACAGTGAGACTGGAGTCCCTGGAAGTCATAACAGACTGTCTCATATGAATCCAATTTTCTTTTCTGAAAACACTAATTTAGACATTTCTTACTAAGATTGCATTTTTTCCTTGAAAACATTGCATCTGACAAGTTATGGAAAGTTAAAAAAAAATATCATGGAAAGTCATGGATTGTAGCAGATAGCCTGGTTTTGTTTTAACGAGTACCAAGCGTTTTTGGTGGTGAAAAGATTAGCAAAATCCGTAGCCAATTTTGGCTTGGCATCTAGTTTAGAAAACTATGTTGCACAGGATCTCAAAAACTATTCATTATTTATTATTTATGTTTTTTACTGTCATTAATAAAGTTGAATGTTTTTTCGTACACAGACATTTATCAGAAAGACTACAGCTATGCAAATATTGAGGTTTACTTGATGAACCTTATTATTGAGACTGCTAAATAATTTAAATCACACCATTTTTTGTGTTTTATCCTTGCACATTGCTAAATATTTATTTTGAAACTTAAATATTATACTTTAAAATTTATCTGTTAAATTAAATTATATTCTGTGATGAAGTATTTATTGCATTGCTAATTAAAACAAACAATGTTTTGTGTTTTATAGTTAAAAATGCAACAGTTGCAGCAAAATTTGGAAGCTGCACAGCAAAAGGAATTGCAGTATAAAGCTGCTCAAGAACAGCAACAGCAGCAACACCAGCAACAGCAAATGCTAGATACAGAGAATGTTATTAGACAAGTATGACTTTTGTTTTCTTTTCCAGCATGTAGACAAGTTTAGATTTTTCTTAACTTTGCTGAATGTGTGTGTTTGTTTCTTTTGCTTCTTAATGGTTCGAATACACCTACTTTGCCCCCCCCTCCCCCTCCCCATAATATTCATGAGATTTAGAACTCATAAAATAATCTCAGTCAATTTCAACTACTTTTAAAATGTGAAGTAGCAAGTGTTTTCACATTTCTAGCTTAAAATTCATCATATTGGTGGTTTATTTACTTTACTATGTGATTTAGCATTAAACATTTTATTAATCTGAAAAGGTAGAAATGTTGCCTATAAAGATATCTCTAGTCTTATTTATTTACTCCCTTCGGATGTGTGTACTTCGCCAGTTTGTTAGCATTGGTATTAAATTTGGGGAAAATTCAACCAATTGTGTCTCCTATTTCTTTGTGTTTCAAATTTCTCACTTAAAATGCAATGGGGAGGGAAGAGTGGGACTGTTTATGAAGTGCACATATATTACCTAGGAATGCTGTGTGTAATTTCAAGAGTTTAAGGATGGATAAAGAAATGTGAGCCAAAATGCCCAACTGATAGCCTTTCCATTATTTCTTTTTAAAATATGCTTCAAAAATCTTTTTTTTTTTTTGGAAATTGTTCCACATTAATTGAAAGATAAACTTGTAGTCATTGGTGTGCCTTTATTTTGTATGAGCTCCTTAAGAGTATATCAAGTTTTCCTCTTTATTACTTGCAGTTGCAACAACAGTTACATCAGCAACAGCAACAATTGGCTCAGCAACAGCAGCAAAGTATTCAGATGCAGCAGCAGGGTAACCCTCAATTGCGAAACTTGTTGCAACAGGTATGTTTATCTAATGCTCTGTATTCATCACAAATTTTACTATCCCATGCTCAAGAAAAATCTTGTGAATAATGGTCAACCACTCAACACTTAAATATATTTGAAATTGTTGCAGTATGCGTATCGGGCCTATTCAGACACAAAGTGGGTGAGATTTATATAGCCTTCACATATCAAATCATGAAAAAGCTCTTCATGAAATAATTCGTCCTTCCACAAAATTTTGTTTGTATTTTCCAGTTCAATCGTACGTGTACAATGAAATATTTGTTTAAAGAAATAATTTTAAAAATCTCCAATTTTCTAGTTATAATTTAATGAGTGATGAATTAAAATTCACACATTTTTTAGCTGAAATTAAACTATTTTACCTTATAGCATAAAATAATAATTCTACAATAAAGCAGCTATAAATTTTGCTAACTATTACCGTTTATATTTTTTATCATTTTTCAAAATGAATAAATAAGTGAAAAACAATGAATTAAAATTTCACTATTTAGCAAGAAGTGTGTAATGTAGGGCTGCGACATCGATGTCGATGTTTTGGAAACATCGATGTTTTTAACATCGATGCTTTGGTGTCAATGTTTTTGAAACATCGATGTTTTGGGTTCGATGTTTTTTCCGATGTCGATGTTTTTTCATTTTGAATTAAAAATGTAACAAAATTTCTCACAGAGAAGTGACATCGATGGAAAAACATCATCTTCAAAATGAAAAAACCATTGACATTAAAAATAGACCCAACAACATTCAATTTTGGAAATATCATCACCAATGTAATAATCCTAATACATACGATATGCATCCGGAATTAATGTCTGACAAAAAAACGTGCAGGAGCCCTTTAGTTGTCATTTATTGAATCTCATTTTCACATGTAAATAGTCTGGATCCCCGTAAAACATGCAAAAATTCGTCTACATTTGAAAAGTACTACAGCTGAGCTCCTGTGATCTACCATGCGAATTAAGTTCATTTATGTATTAAATCCGCAATGTCTGGAAAATAGCATAGAAAAAGAAAGAAAAGTAAATCTGGTGCTGCACTTGTGTCTGGAATTTCCCAAAACTATACCTCTTTTACCGAATAACAAATGCATTTAAAATAAACAGAGGGATTTTTTCTTGACACATCATAAACATCAACGGCGACAGGAAAAAATTCTCTGGTCTGTTTTGTTTGTTTTTTGCAGTTGACTTGCAAAATGCGGTTTGGTACGATATTTCACCCTTAAGTAAATTCACATTTCTAGCTCCTAATAATAATTGTTCATTGTTTGAAAAAAAATTGTGTTTCATATAATCAAAATAATTCTTTCTCATCATTGAACTGACGGTAAGTGCAATGATACTTTTTTTTCGAGGTAGATTAATTTTCAGTGTTATTCAAATTTGAAAATAGTACTTCCTTTTTCTATAACTAGTTTGTATTAATCTTTGCATGTTCTTTTTTTTTTCATACTACTCAAGGGTCAAATCAATACATGTTGCGAAATTATTCCTATTAATTTGTATCAAGGACTCAAAATTCAGTATTTTCAAAAATTCGTTGAGTACTTATTCTTTTGTGTTACTTAAATTAATTATGTATAAAATTTATTCCTGGCTTTACTTTGACATTTTTGAAATAATAGTTTTACTTAACACATTGACGCAATACCAAAAGAATTCTCTGACCCCCTTGAAAACATTTGTTAGAGATTTTCATGTGTGTTACTCTGTAGTGTAGTATATTCAAAAATATACACTATATCTTTAGAAAAAGGTCGATGTTTTAAAACATCGATGTTTGGGAACATCGATGTTTTTTGGTCGATGTATCAATACCATCGATGTTGTAATTTCTAACATCGATGTTTTGTAAACATCGATGTTTTGCCTTCGATGTCGCACCCCTAGTGTAATGTAAAAAGCACAATATAGTTATTTTACTGTGAAACATCTATAAAATTTTCTTTTCTGCTGAAAAAAAGTTTAAATTTTTTACTTCAATTTTTTCTTTTTTTCTCCTTTTTGAGTTAAAAACAGGAAAAAAATTGAAATTAAAACCTATGAATCAAAACTTAATATTTTTTAGCAAAAGTGTATAATATTTAAACACAAAATAATAATAGCGCATTAAAACATATGTTATAAAGTTAAAAGTTAATAAAATTTTGAAAATTTTATCTGCTGCTTACACAGTTCACAGTTAGGTTTTGCACAAACTTGACTTCAAGTCTTTACCCAGATTGCCTTCAAGTTGTCATAACATCCATTTCAAAGATTTCCAAGGAATTTAAATACTTCCTTGTTGAGTAGAGAAATTTTAATATTGTTTCCTTCATCATAATATGCATTATCTTCTTGCTATTTGATCATAAAGTTATGTTCTCACCATGTGTCATCATACAGAACATCTAAATCTCCCTGTAATCATTCCTATTTATCCTATTCAGAGGAAATGTTTCCTTGGAAATGTTTAGTTTGACTTATGAGCCCTGGGATCAAGTAGCATAAATATTATGCCCATTTTTTTAGTTTAATGATATTACTAATGTGAAATGCATTTATATTTTAGCAAGCTGTGCAACAACAGATGAGGAGACAGCAGCAGCAGCAGCAACAACAACAGCAGCAGCAACATATGCTAATGCAACAACATCCGCAAAGTATTCGACCTCAGATGGCAGGAAACATTCCACAGGGTAATTTAGGAGGATCAGTTGGCCCTCAACAACAGCAACAGCAGCAGCAGCCACAGCAACAACAGTCATGGGCAGAATCTGCCCTGCTTGATATGTTACCATGAGTTTTTGATCATATTAATAATTTAGTCATCATCAATAGCTTTGAACTAATCTTTCATTTTTCGAGCAGTTGTTGCATCAGGTAGAGTAAACATGTTTTTACTTTTGCTCATCATAATTTTTCAACCTTCACTTACACAAATCGTTTTCTTTTTTTTTACAGAACCGTCAAAAAAGTTTTCTGACAAATGTTATTCCCTAATGCTACAGGGAACTTTTTTTTTTTTGAAAATAATGTAATAATTTTACTCCACTTATAAGTATTTTAATGCACAGTAATTGTTATGTTCCATTTTAAATGGCAGAAACAGAATAAATACAAATTTCAAGTGATGTGAGTTAGTTACATAAATGTTTTGCATAATAAGGATATTTTCTTTTAGTATCCGTAAATTTTAGAATTCCTGATACATCATTTTTCTTTCTATATAATATTGAAATCATTAATTTTTAATTTTTATAAATATTAATGGTACTGTATTTGGGTAATATGTTATAGTACTTTTCTGCTAAGCCAAAACAACACTAAATTATGCCCTCCCTACTTTAAAAAAAACAAAAAAACTGCCTACGTGCATTTACAGTTATGAAAATTAAAAATTTATTAGTATTTGTTGTGCAAAAAAATATTAACACGCATTTATTTTGTTTTAAGAAATACTTTGTTGTACATACTTGAATGTAGTTTTCTGATTTTTTCGTGAGATATGAATTTCAAACATGTTTTCACACATTTTTTACGCATCACTCTATTCTTCCTATCAATAGTCAATTTCATGTGCAATATGCTATTTTCATGCTTACTTTAGATTTGTCACTGACATATAACAAAGTACTTATATGAAGTTGAAAGAATTTTTCAACAGTTATCAGTTCTCATCGAAATACATTTCACAATAAACTGAATTGAGATCTGAAGGGTTGAATGTATAAGCTGCTTGTAACATATGCCAGCGCTAGTTATTGCTTGCAATTTCATCTTTTAGAAAATGCTTAAACTTTGTCTTTCTTGAGCTGGTGTGCACAGTGATTCACTGACAATGTGCCGAATTAACCTAACTTATAAGTACAAGTAAAAGCCAAGGTTCAAATTATAACACATGATATTTCAGGATACCAATAAATATATATAATTTTTTTTACAAAAACAACTACATAGAGCTATATATTTTAAGCCAGATAATATAACTAAGGAATCAAATAGAGCAGTTTGGTTGAATATAACCTATGCAAGTTTTTACAATATGAACTAATAAAACAAAATGGCATTTAAAAATTTAACGTCATGTCGCAATTTGTGACATCGTTGCTCTTAAATGTAAATAGCATTTGTTATAATTGTTGATAGCTGTATAGTATTAAAAACTAGAATATGTGCAAATTTTCATTGTATAATTTATTGTAAAATACTTTTTTTTAATTAAACTTTTCTACTAATTCACGTAAAAGATTTTAGCATTTTTATTTTCAAAAATGTATTAAAAGATGCGCAAAAATTATTCCAACTATATCATAGTTAATAAGTTAAAGTTTATTAACTATGCTTTGATATACTGCTTTGCTATGACAATTTTATTTTAACATACTTTACTATAATTTTTAGTTTTTCCCAATCTTTGTCTTTTTGATCTGAAAACTGATTGCAGTTTCATTTTCAAAAAGTAAGTCACAAAATTGTTTATGGTAATAGAAAATTATTATTTTTTAAGTACCTTGCTACCCAATGAATATGTTAATGAAATCAAATTATTTTTCATGAAAATAAAGTTAAAGCTTTCTGAGAAAGATGTTTTGAAGAAATTGTATAATTTTATGTCATGTATTACTAGAGAACAAATCAGAGACTTCTTTTTTGTGACAGAACAAACAGAATTTTTTAATGTTGCCATTGATTGTAGTTTTCTTGATGTTACATTGTACAAAGTTTTTAAATAAATTTATCATTAGAGTAAAATCTAGCTTATTTCTTTATCCTTTAAATTTTTTATTATCAGAATGATTGTTGACACATTTTTAAAACTTGATATTAGCAATTTGTTTTAAGCTTATTTCAATGAAGTGGAAAGAAAGAAAGAAAAATATGAGTAGTAGTGGCATGACATAAATCATGACAAAATATTGATGGTATTGATACATCGTTCAAAAAACATCGATGTGTGTGTGTGTGTTTCAAAAAATTGATCTTTTAAAAAATATAGTGCATACACATTAAAATGTACAATATTATAGCAATCCCTCTTTACATCACGCCTCATTATATCGTTCAATAGAATGTATAGCGTTTCTCTTTTGTCTCCTCAAAAAGCCTTGACCGTAAGACATCTATTACAATTATAAAAAACTTTTCCAGGAAGTAACTGGATACTGTAAATACTGATTAACAATGTAACTTTTTTTGAAAATTTTTACTTTCAGAAACATAAAACATCAACACCAAAAAAAAAAAAAAAGTTGAATGCAAAGTAGAGACATTAAAAAATCATTGACCGTAAACTATCGGCGGTAATTAATACAAATACAAATGTGACGACCAGCAACAGGCTCTGGACCCAACTGGGTTGGTCCTAGTCAAATTATAGACCCCAATGAAGATCAATGGCCCTCTTAAAACTATCTACTCCCTTGCTCCTTACCGCTTCTTCCGGTAAACTATTCCAAGTTCCCACTACTCTGCTAAAATAGTATATTTTCCGAATTTCCAGGTTAACCTGAGATTTAAACAGCTTATAACAATGACCCCTTGTCCTGCTTTCCGTGCAAAAATCTAACCCTGCAGCATCATTCAGTTTAATAAATTTAAATAACTGAATCATGTCCCCTCTGGTTCTCCTTTGCTCAAGACTATACATATTAAGCATTCTAAGTCTGGAATCATACTCTAAATTAGAAAATCCGTTTACTAATCTTGTAGTCCTTCTTTGTACCTTTTACAATAAATTGATATCTTTCTTCAGATAAGGAGACTAAAACTGAACAGCATACTCCAAATGAGGTCTTATCAAACTTCTATATAAAAACAGAAGAACCTTCTTAGATTTGTTTGAAATAAATCTATTTATAAACCCAAGTATCCTATTGGCTTTATTACTAGCTATGCTGCACTGTTGACTAAACTTGAAGTCTTGATTTATTAAGACACCTACAGATGGGTGATAAAATAATACGAACACCTGTGAAACATCAAAAATCCTTATTAATAGGAAGTTGGACCACCCTTTGACTGAATTGCAGATTGAATAACGACGTGTTATCGATGCATAAAGGTCATTTACAACGTTTAAAGGAATATTAAGCCATTCCTCTTGCAAAGCGGCCTCTAATTCTGAAAGATTTGATGGAGGTGGGAATCGGGAACGAAGTTTAGACTCCAAATATTGCCACAAATGTTCAATAATACTTAAGTGTGGAGATTGGGGGGGACCAGGAGAGATGCTCAACTTCATTGTCATGCTTTTCGAACCATGTTTGGACGCACCTAGTGGTGTGGATAGGGGTGTTGTCGTCTTGAAAAATCGGTTGCTCTCCAGTGAATTCAGTCTGTACAAAAGGATGAACATGATCCGCTAGAACGCTTAGATAGTCATTAGATTTGATTCTCCCATGCAGACGTAATAGTGGCCCAATACCAAGCCAAGAAATCGCACCCCAAACAATAATGGAACCACCTCCATGTTTCTTAGTTGGTAAGAGGCATTCAGGATTAAACGCTTCTTTGGGTGATCTCCAGACATAAACGCATCCAGTGGTCTGAAATAAGGTGAAAGATGATTCATCGGACTATATTATCTGCTGCCACTGCTGTGGGGACCAGCTTTTGTGACCTCTACACCACTGAAGGCGCTTGAAAGGATTGGTTGCTGTCACCAAGTTTTTACGAATTGCCACTCTCTCATAAATGTTTTCTGCATGAAGTTCTCTTTGAACAGTTCTTGTTGAAACAGGCTTCTGAAGATGACTGTTCATGACTGATGTTATTTCGGATAACGATTGCTTGTGTTTTCGAGCTACTACGCGCTTCAAGACACGTTTATCCCTATCATCAAGCTTTGACTTTCGGCCACTGTTTTGCTTTGAAGACTTCGTCTTATCTTCTTTCATGTATGCTGTCATAACGGCTGATACAGTACTTCTTGCAAACCCCAAAAGGTTTGCTGTTTCTGTCACCGATGCTCCACTTAAACGCCCCCCAACAATCATCCCTTTTTGGAATTCTGATAGGTCAGACATTTCACGTTATAAAATCTAGTTAGATAAACTCATGTAACACTGGTGACTAATGTTGAGAGACTAATAGCTTCCTCTTCACGCTCACAAGGTGGCAGACTTCTGTTGCAGGTGGCGCGGCTGTGCTGCAGGTGTGAAATAAGTCGCACTTTTTCACAGGTGTTTGTATTATTTTGTCACCCATCTGTAGATTTATAACATTCTCTGCCTTACTAATGACTGAACCGTGTAAATAATAGCTTGTATGCTTATTTCCATTAAAGAATTTTTTTTCAGTACGATAGTTACTGATAGTTACTAGCAAATAATTACTGATAAGTTAACGGTTAATCTTTTTTATTGCATATTTTATTGAATATTTTTGCTGAAATGTAAAACATAGATATCAATTAACATCGAATGTGGAATAATGATGATTAAAAAACATCGACTGTTAAACATAACATTCACGGTAACTATAGAAAACTTTTTCTTATTAAACAGATTCTGTAACTACTGTCTAACAGTACAACTTGATATTGCATATTTTTTATAAAACTTTTTTTGCTGAAATAAAAAACATTCACCTAAAAAAAAACTGTAAAAATAAATTAGTGATGTTTAAAAAACATAGGTAATAATCAGGGTAAACTTTTCCTAAGAAGATTAATACTACTACTACTGATTAACAATGTGAATTTTTTAATAAGTATAAGTATCCCATGTTTTTATGAAACTTTTTTGCTGGAATATAAAACATCAACATTGAAAAAAACATTGATGTTTGAAAAACATTGATCGTAAAACATCAGCGTTTTAACAAGAACAGGGATGTTTCTAAAACATCTACATTGGTGTTTATGAGTAGTTTGGAACCTTTTATGAGTAGTAATGGAGCTTAACCTTTTGGATCCGGGCTGTTTTTTAGAAATTTTTCTTTCGACCCAGGTAGTACGACAGTTGAACCACAGATTTCTTTTCCATTGAAAAGAGAAGGTATAAACTGTCGTACCAGACGTATGAAACCTCGGAAAAATCCCCTCTCCAAAGGGTTTGAGTGAAAATCTCAACCCCGTCCTCTAAAAAAAAAGACTTACGGTACAGCATGTGTACCGCCCGGTTCCTAAAGGTTAAATTCATTCGCTTTAACTCCCTCTTGTTATTACAGTGCTACTATTTTCTTTAAGAAAGATTTAAAAAAACATTGTGTGATCGGAACATCAGTTAAGTAAAGGGTATTTTTTAGAGGTATAGAACTTTGAAATGGAATAAAACAAACATGGTTTTTTTTAATTGACATGAAGTTTATTTTATTCGAAAGATAATCTTCTGGCATTATAATTTAAATATGACTTCTGGCATATGACCGCTACGGCTTGCTCAGACGTAGTCTAATCTGGAGGTCCAATTTTCGATTACTTTTCCCACCATTTGTGGTCGTATATCGGCAATAACGCAGCGAATATTGTCCTCCAAGTGGTCAATCATTGTGGGCTTATCGGCGTAGACTATCGACTTCCCATATCCCCACAGAAAATAGTCAAGCGGCGTTAAATCGTACGATCTTGAAGGCCAATTCACGGGCCCAAAACGTGAAACTATGCGGTTATCAAACATATCCCTTAATAAATCAATTGTAGCACGAGCTGTGTGACATGTTGCCCCATCTTGTTGAAACCACAGCTCCTGCACATTATAATTGTTCAACTAATGAATGAAAAAGTGAGGAAAATCGGGATCAACAGCAATCTTGTTTTTGGCAATTTGGAAGCGTTGTTCAGGCGTCAGTCTATTCATGTTGAAATGCCAAACCAAGCTAAATATAAATTACTTGACAGCTGCCAAAATGGACACCAATTAAAAAAGTAATGCCAACTAAAAGTTCTATACCTCTAAAAAGAAACGCATTTATTGTTTTTTTTTTTTTTTTTGTGTTGTGTGCCGCCTATCTTGTCTAGTGGTCAAAGGAGTCTGACTGGAATGGGGAGGTCCAGGGCCAAATTTCCCAATAGGCAAAGTAGGCAGCTGCCTAGGGCGGCTAATTTTTAGGGGCGGCAATTTTTACTTCAATCTTTTTTTTTCCCCGATACAGCGACGATAATTCCAAATTATCGGACTTACCAGAACAACTACCAACATCGGACTACCAACAACAATAAATCGCCGAAACCACAGAGAATCCAATGTGGCGGACTTCCTTTACTCAGCTTAACCCATTAATGCCTAGCGTCCCTTTTTAGGGACGGTCCAAAAAGGGGTCTGAATTTCCCCAAAATGAACATTTTAATCAAATAATGGTGTTCAATGAGTACCTTGGTATTGTTTCAATTCGTTATTAACAGATTGCAGCACATAACCATTCTAAAGTGCGTTCTGTAGCAGTTTCAAAATGATCTTTATCAAAAATGACATCGTTCACAATCTCAAGGAAAAAAGCTAAGTTTTCAAAGTTATTCCCAGATTCCCAGTTTATGTTAATTGCTGGTTTTATTTCATCTTATAAAAGGTCTTTTTAAATATTATATCGTAGGCAGAAAAAAATTTGAGTAAAAAAAGTATGTACCCTCTGGGGTCTATCGTAACTTTTAAGGGACGATTTTTCTTTCCTTAATAAAAAATTTATTTTTTACATAATATTTTTTTTATTATTTTTCCTGTCCATTAGACACTGTTTGTAGCCAGTATACAAAATATCTTTGGAAAAAAAAATGTCAGGCATTAATGGGTTAAGAGCAAGAATCCTAGAGAGAGTGTCACGCCTGTTATTCATGACATCTCAGATTTTTTTCCAAAAAATTACCAATATGTATAGTATCTTATATTGAAAGGACCAAATCCAGAATGTTTTTGTCTGAAGTTGAGTTGTTTAGTTTTTATGGATCCCTAAAGGTGAAGGTGCGACATCAAAAATTAAGCGGATTTTCAAGATATGGAAGTTGCTGTGTGCCAAAACTCTTACCAGGAACTGTTAAACTCCTTCTTTTGTATATGGAATATAGAAGGTTGAAACTTTATAAAATGAATGTTAAATTTGTGGTATGTTGTTGTCGTAAGGTGAGTATCAGTAAAATATGACATTTTTCATATTTCGGCTTTACGCAACTGAAAGCACGTTGAACTTTCCCCGGTTATTTATACATTATTTTAAAGTGCTTACACTGGTCTTTCAAACGACACTACTTTTGCCGTGGTTACTGAAATGTACAAACTGTTTTTGGACCTCAAAAATGCTGAAAAACGTCAAAAATGCCTTGTTTTGAGGGCCTTCACTGACCTTACGGCAACAACTTACCTCAAATTTAACATTCATTTTGCAAAGTTTCAACCTTCTGTATTCCATATACAAAAAGAAAATTGGAGTTCAACAGTTCCTGGTAAGAGTTTTGGCTCACAGCAACTTCCATGTCTTGAAAATCCTCTTAATTTGTGATGCCGCACCTTCACCTTTAGGGACCCATAAAAACTAAACAACTCAACTTTAGAGCAAAACATTCTGGAATTGGTCTTTCAATAAGATAATAAACATTTGGTAATTTTTGGGAGAAAATCTGAGAGGTCATGAGGTCATGAATCACCTCATATGCTAGGCGTGACAGTTTCTCAGATTCTTACTCTTAATTTTTAGCTTACGGCAGCGACGAAGTACATTAACCCTCGTGGGTTCCTTGGGGTCATATGTGACCCCAGTGCAATTTCTGTTTAATATATTTTGTTAATCAACCATTTGTTTTTAATGGCATTTTGTGGCTTTTATTCTTCTAGTTTTCTATTCAAAATAATGCTATTATTGTGTTTTATTTTTCCCGAATTGCATTTTTTGCACATAAGACCCTTGGGGGTCACTTCCCCAGAAGGCCAAAAAAAGAGGACGTTGCAACTTTTGTCCAAGAGAACTGGACAGAAAATGCATTGAAAAATGTCATAAGTGTTTGAAATTCACTTGCAAAAATCATGTTTTTTCAGGTCTGTAACAGATGTAAATAAATCTACAGTTATTGTAAGTTTTGCTCTAAAATTTTAATTTTAATTCATAAACTAAATTTTACTTTAATTGTATCTTTTTATTTTTTGTTTTTTTAGCATTAAAAAGTGTGTGAACTTAAATAATGCATGTAACATTCAATAATTTTAATGAATTAATTAAAGGAAGCATTGGGGTCGTTTATGACCCCAAGGGTCTTGAGTGTAACTGAAATGGGAGGGACCCACGAGGGTTAAACACTCCAAAGAACTTCCCTGAACTCAAAGAAGGTTCCTCTGGAGCTCATCAGGAAGACTAGAGCCTCAGGGAAAAGATGTATTTTTGCCTGTGTATTTTTTGTAAAAAAAAAGTTAAGCATTTCGCCTCACAGGACTCAACTGCTCTGTTAAGACAAAGAATAGAGTATGACGTTGGCAAAAAAAAAAAAAAAATCAATATGTTGTTGGCAGAGGAAGTTATGACTGTTTGAATATCGGTAAAATATTACATTTTTCATATTTTGGTCTAACGCAACTAAAAGCACGTTGAACTTTCCTCGTTTGTTATACATTATTTTAAAGTGCTTACACTGGTCTTTCAAACGACACTACTTTTGCCGTGGTTATTGAAATGTACAAACTGTTTCTGGACCTCAAAAATGCTGAAAAACGTCAAAAATGGCTTGTTTTGAGGGCCTTCACTGACTTTAAGGCAACAATTTACCTCAAATTTAAGATTCATTTTGTAAAGTTTCAACCTTCTGTACTCCATATACAAAAAGAAAATTGGAGTTCAACAGTTCCAGGTAAGAGTTTTGGCTCACAGCAACTTCCATGTCTTGAAAATCCTCTTAATTTTTGATGCCGCACCTTCACCTTTAGGGACCCATAAAAACTAAACAACTCAACTTTAGAGCAAAACATTCTGGATTTGGTCTTTCAATAAGATAATAAACATTTGGTAATTTTTCGGAAAAATTTGAGGTGTCATGAATCACCCCATAATGCTAGGCGTAACAGTTTCTCAGATTCTTGCTCTTAACGATGAAAAATATTACATTTGCTTTGAATCACTGCAGACTGACTTTTTCGCGCTAGCCATCATCATGTAGATCACAGTTCAATTATTTTTACTGTGCCCACTTTAAAATATTTGTTTGAATTTCAATATGTATTGTTTTCTTTTTCATTTTAAGTTTCCTTTCAAAACGCAAGAATTGGATTGTTACAATTTATGTATTGCATTTGAATGTTAATTAAAAAAACATTAACAAGATAACGCATTAACAACCTGCCTTCTGGCTTAGCGTTAATCTTTAAAGATGTTTTGCTTACATTAAATGTTTTTTTTTTTTATTATTATACAAAACATTTTTATGTCCTAATACTTTTGTAAACGAAAAAATGAACCGAGCTCTGTCTTTGTGAATTTTAACTTGTAACCTTTATCTTTGCCTCGTGAAAAATTTTAAAATATGTGGCCCTCAATACTATTTAGACCCTTAATACTGAAATGCAAAAAATAATTGTTGAAAACAAAAAGTATTTTAATTCACCAAATTTTTGAAAGGAACAAAAAATAATAACATAATTTCTCCAAGCTTCTTACATGAGGAGGGCGGCAGATTTAAGTCTGCCTAGGGGCGGCAAAGAGCTAAATTCGGCCCTGGGGAGGTCCCAGGTTCGAATCCCAGCTCAAGCATCGACATACTTTCACTCTCTTCTGTCATCGTCCTTTCTCTGAGGATGTGTGTTGCGAATGGCTGCCTGCCTTATAAATGGGTCCTATGACATTTGTCGAGCTAAAACTTCCACTCAATGTTGCTCATAAGAACGGAAGCCGTACCAAATGTTCCTTAAATTGAGTAGATTCATCTACTTAAGCTCAGGTACCTAGGTGGTTTAATTAACAGCAACAAAAATTTTTGTGTTTAGTATATCATTACAAACTTTTATTTTATTGGGAAAACTTTGTAAGTATGGTTATAATTAAGTTTGTATTTGCTAACACTCAGATTTTCTCTGCTTTTTAGCCTACTTTCCCGTTAAAAATAAAAGAAAGACGAAAAAAGTATTAAAAGTAGCTTAATGCATCTAAAAAATATCGCCAAGTCCAAAAAATATCGCCAAGTTAAAAAATATCGCCAAGTCAAAAAAAAGTATCGCCAAGTGAAAAAAATAAAAAGGTAAAATGAATATCGAAAAATTAAAAATTTGAAAGTAGGGTATTGAGATGGGGAATTTGTGTGTCGGTCGGTCGGTCGGTCGGTCGGTCGGTCGGTCGGTCGGTCGGTCTGTCTGTCCCCCCCTAATAACTTTTGAATGAACAGTCCGATTTGGACAAACTTTTTTTTGTTGGAAAGATCTCGGCGAGTACAGCTCATTCCCATATTTGATTTTTTGATTTGAACAATTTTTGGTTCAAATTTGAGCCGTTCAAACAACCGGTCCCGCGATACTAACTTTTTAATGAACAGTCCGATTTGAACAAACTTTTTTTTGTTGGAAAGAACTTTTCAAGGATACTTCATTCCCGTATTTACATTTCCGATCTGAACAATTTTTCGTTCAACATTGAACCGCTCAAGCAAGCTGTCACCCCTAATAACTTTTGAGTAAACAGTCCGAAAAAAAATGACTGACTGTGCAGACGATTTTTTGTTTATTTATTCATTTGTTTTATTGAATTTATTATTATTATTATTATTATTATTATTATTATTGGCAGACGATTTTTTTTGTAAAAAAAATGTTTCATTCACGAGGGCATTTTATTCTTTATTTATATTTAACAACTGGCAACGGATTAATAGTGAAATTCGAGACATTTTATCAACGGACGAGTTTTTTTTCTTTTTTTTTTCTTTCTTTGATAAAATGTGTTTTGATGTACTTTGTACTTTTAATTTTTTTTTGAAAACAATTGAGGAATTTTTCTACGGAAGAACTGTAACAGTTACATTCTTTAAAAGGTGCGACAGAACTTTATTTATTCATTAATTTACTTTTTATGTGTCTATTTCATCTGATGAGAGGGGTATATTTTGCTTTTAGAAATCAGCTTCAAGTGCTAAAAAGGTATGTTTGACATAATTTTTAGTCTTAGATAATCAAGAGAATAATGATCAGATGCTAGAATGCCGATGTCGATGTACGGGAAAGTAGGCTCGTTTAGTTCTTGACAGAACTTCTTGTTTCGGATTAATAATGGCTTTGCAAGTAATGGTTGTGAAAAAATGTATGAACATTTTTTGTGTATTTTATCTTAGCTCTGCCAAAATATAGTGTGTTACATTTTATGTTTTGTCTGTTAGAAAGAGCAACTTTTGATCTATAACACTCATTAAAATTTATCTTGATGAAGCTGTTAGATAGCAAAAGAGGATTTTAACTTGAGGATTATATTTCCTTAATCTTTGTTTATACTTAGGAGAGATGTTGCAAATTTAAGCTATGTGATTCTCCATGTAATTCAAAGAAGCTCTCAATTATAAATATTTCTCTTAACTTCTATTTAAAGAGAGTATTCGGGCACACACCTAATATGGCAATGTTTTTATGATGCGAATAGAACTGCATACCTTTCACAATGCTGCCAAGTTCTTTGCTCCTATTATAGTTGTTGTGCTAGCAGGATTTTTTTGCATTGTAAGGCTTAGAAATTACACAATTTTAAGTATTTAGTATGGTTTCAGAAAATAATCAATAGGCTTTTAAAAATGTTATGGTCTGAATTCTAAAAGGTTTTTTCCATTTATATTGAAGGTAAGCCAAGCTCATAATAGACGATTAAGCCTAATAATAGGCCTGAACACGAATTTAGTTTATTAAGGCCCATGAAACTTAACTGAAAAAAAAAAAACTTTTTTTCTGCAGGGACGTCATTTCAAGTTTTTCCGGGGGGGGGGGAGGGGGGCAAAGGGTGAAAACACAATACAATTTCACAAGAGAACAACGAAAACCACGCCCAATTATATGTAAATACATTGATTTTTCAAAGTCAGGAGGGAGCCCCCCCCCCCCTCTAATTGACGGGCCTGTTTTTCTGACATTTTTCATAAGTTTCAACAGTTAACAAGAGTAAGATAAAATATATTCAACTTTTGGTTTTTGTCCTTGCAAAGAAGGATGTTTTATTTTTATTTGAAACAATTCAACAGTTAACAAGAGCATGATAAAAGATGTACAACTTTTGGCTTTTGTCTTTGCAATTGAGGATGTTTTATTTTTATTTGAAAATAATTAAAGCAACAATGACTTCAATGCTTGTTAATATTTATAAAGAAATTTTGGAATATGCTGTGGAATCAGTGAATTAACACTCAACAAATAGGTCGCAAAAAAATTTATGTTTTACTCCTAAGACTAACTGCAAAGTACTGTGTAGATTTGTTTTTTTTTTTTTTTAATTTTTAGCATGTTGTGTTAGTTTTTCATTTAATGTACACTGTGTAAGTTGCCTAGATGACCTTATTTTATCAGGAATGTCCTGAAACTGGAACTTTTATCCTGATTTGTCCCGAAGTTTTTGAAAAATTGTATGATGATCAAGTAAAAAGTTATTCTTTAACCCATATGCTGGAATCTTTCAGTATTGTTTGTTATTAAAAGCCGTGATTTACTGTACAATATGTACTTTTTCTTGTGCTTTGTGCAAGATTTATGGAAATGTTAATGTTAGTATCTTCTGCCAGTTTGATTCATTTCCATGCTTTCAAAGTGTGACTACATTATACATCTGAGTAAAGAGTTTATCATTAGTTACTAATTGGTTTGGAGCATTTTTTATTAGCATAAAGTGAAAAGTATTTTTATTCTGCTCATATTTTAGATAATCACATAATTTGCAGCGTATTGTGTCCTAGTAGCATATTTTTTTTCGACTCCTATTTCAAATCCAATTTTTTGGAATGGTGGACAGATGATCGAAAACTGTTGGAGATTAAAACTGAAGTGCTTGCTCCAAACTAGAATAAAGCATTCTTTATTCTGAGGTGAAATGTATTTTGCTGAACAAGCTATCATCTAATATGAATCCCCTTTTTAGTTGAATGTGTTTGTAGGTTTGTTTGAGTAATACTATCTCTTTGAAAGTTGTCCTGATTTTTGATCAAAGGTCGTCGTAACATTTTTTTTTTTTTGTGGGTACAATAATTTAGTTTTAGTACTATCATATACTAGACATGTTAATAAATCAGTGAAATATTATAGGAAATGGCACTAATTTAATAAAATTAAATCGCTTTAAAACTATGCATGTTTATTTATCTCTCCTAAAAGTGCCAAAAAAAAGAAGGGCAGAACTCTCTCTGATTTGAAATGTTTGTTAAGTCTTAAGTGATTTTAACTTCTATAGGAAACTTGGATCAAAACAAAGGTAATTAATTTTCGGTAAATTACTGATTTGTTGAGTGATTCATAGCACGCTTTTAAGAAGGGTAGGTACTGTGCAACATTTTTTTTTCTGTGTTTGAGTTGCCATCGTTTTAAATGTAGTAACTGTACGAAAACTTAAAGTTTTGCTCTTATGCATTTGATGTCCTGAGGCACTTTCAGAAAATCAGAACTATTGAATTTTGAGATGCCCAGATAAGGACGGGTCTAAAAATTGAACTACTTGATGTAGAGTGATAGTGATTAGTTAGAAATTTTGATTCTGCTGCACAAGATGATATAAAGTGTTTTCAAAATTTTGGAAATACATAAGGAAGTGATATAACAACTTATGTGGAGTACAAATCAATTTAGAGGTTATGATATGTTAAAGAATTGTTCTTAAGTTAAAGTGTTTAAGTATAAATTGTTCTTAATTAGTAGTTTAAGTATAAATTATTTGTAAGTTATTTGTAGTAGAAAAAATGATTTAGTTTTTAAGAAGTACAATAAGAACGTTCAAAGGTACTAAGGCAAAATTTCATTTTGCCGCAGCATCTCTTAATATAGATTAGTCAACAATTTTAAGAAGGATAACAGCTAAGTTTGTTAGTTATCGATTTATTTTACACAATGGATGGACAAGCAAAAAATATAATATCTTCAAACAGTATGGTCAAAAAAAATCTATCTTCCATACAGTTGTTCTACCATATGATCCAAGCGTTGTTGATCTTTCTGAAGTAGCAAGGCATCTACACATTGCGTGAAAAAATCATTTTTGAAGCAATTGGATCTAAAGAGAAGGAGGGAAAAAATGTTTCAGAGGAAAGCTAATTATCATAAATATTTTGTTAATTTCTAAAAAATGTATCAGTCAAATTGAAATAACGATATAAAGCAAAAAATATTTTACCGTATTCAGTGTATTTATATTACTAATCGCTTTTGGTGACCAGCTTGTTTCTCTATAGTTTTTTGTCCGAATGTTTAATGGCCAACTATTACATAAATATGCACAAGCACAACACTAAAGAAATCTGGAAGCAGTAATATTCAAAAGAGCGATCTTGTTCCTATCTACACGTTGTCTCGCCACAAAAAAAAAAAAAAAAAAAAAAAAAAAACGCTGTCGCTATCGGCTCTGTGACAAGTTAGAAGTATTATGAAAAGAGGGCTCGTACCACTCTCCTGCAATGAAATCCTTGGGAGGTATAAGAGAAGGCACAGGATCATAGAGGGGCACTAAATGTGTGTGATCCAGAAGAAACAACGACAGATGATCCACTTAAGTACAATATTGGATACTACTGAGAGACGTAAAAAGACAGCGGAAAAGGACCAGTATTGTCAGAGAGATAAGAGTAAACTTTTTAGGAGCAAAGTAGAGAAATTTGCGAAAGTCGGTCTGATGGGAGACATTTAGTAGAGGTGTTCATCATGCTAACAATCAAATAACAAGAAGTTCTGTCAAGAACTAAACGAGCCTACTTTCCCGTACATCGACATCGGCATTGTAGCATCTGATCAATATTCTCTTGATTATCTGAAACTAAAAATTATGTCAAACATATCTTTATAGCTCTTAAAACTGATTTCTGAAAGCAAAATATACCCCTCTCATGAGATAAAATAGACACGTAAAAGTAAATAAACGAGTCAATAAAGTTTTGTCGCACCTTTTAAAGAATGTAACAGTTATAGTTCTTCCGTAGAAAAATTCCACAAAGAAAGAAAAAAAAACTCGTTCGTTAATAAAATGTCTTGAATTTCATTTTTAATCCGTTGCCAGTTGTTAAATATAAATAAGGAATAAAATGCTCTCGTGAATGAAAAATTTTTGTTAACAAAAAAAATCGTCTGATAAAAAAAAAATAATAATAAATTAAACAAAACAAATAAATAAATAAACAAAAAATCGTCTGCCCAGTCAGTCATTTTTTCTGAGCCTGCATTTCCGCCATGTTTGCGGAGTCGGAGTCGGAATCAGAGTCCTCACAGAAGATTATTCAGAAAAGTACTTTACAATAAATTATTTATCAAAACCATTTCCTTACAAAGTTAGTTTGAAGGAAATCCGCCTTGAAGTTCAGAATCAACATTCAATTTAAATTTCTCCGTAGGCGCTCATGTTAAAATTTTTTCTGAACGGTTCATCATTGAACGAAAAATGGTTCAAATTGAAAAGTGAAATATAGGAATGAGCCTCTCCGAGATCTTTCGAACAAAAAAAAGTTTATTCAATTCGGACGGTTCACTTAAAAGTTATTAGGTGGGGAAAGGTTGTTTGAACGGTTCAATGTTGAACGAAAAAAATGTTCAAATTGAAAATTTAAATACGGTAATGAAGCATCGTTGCCGAGATCTTTTGAACAAAAAAAAGTTTGTTTAAATCGGACTGTTCATTCAAAAGTTATTAGGTGTGAGAGCTTGTTTGAACGGTTCAATGTTGAACGAAAAATTGTTCAAATCGGAAATTAAAAAACGGGGATGAAGTATCCTTGCCGAGATCTTTCGAACAAAAAAAAGTTTGTTTAAATCGGACGGTTCACTCAAAAGTTATTAGGGGTGAGAGCTTGTTTGAACGGTTCAATGTTGAACGAAAAATTGTTCAAATCGGAAATGTAAATACGGGAATGAAGTACCCTTGATAAGATCTTTCGAACAAAAAAAAGTTTGTTCAAATCGGACTGTTCATTAAAAAGTTAGTATCGCGAGGCAGGTTGATTGAACGGTTCAAAGTTGAACCAAAAATTATTCAAATCGAAAAATCAAATATGGGAATCAGCTGTACTCGCCGAGATCTTTACAACAAAAAAAAAATTTGTTCAAATCGGAATGTTCATTCAAAAGTTATTAGGGGGAGACAGACAGACCGACCGACAGACCGACACACAAATTTCCCATCTCAATACCATACTTTCAAATTTTTAATTTTTCGATATTTATTTCATTTTTTTGTTTCTTTTTAACTTTTTTTAACTTGGCGACATTTTTTAGATGCATTAAGCCAATTTTAATGCTTTTTTCGTCTACGTGTTTTTTTATTTTTTAAAAACACGTGTTTTTTTATTTTCGCAAAAAAAATTTTTTTCTTTCCGTTTTGGGAGGTCAAAGTTGGACTTTGCTCTTTTTTTCAGTAAAAACATGCCAACTTAGATAAGCCAATACTTTTTGCTTTAGCAGTGAACCGTGGAACTGACAATTATTTTGTGTTCTACAATACCCCCACTAACTGTAAGTACCGAAATATTTGTGGACGACTCTTACCGCAAAGGTCAGAGGTCACTCAAAGTTGTACGAAAAAAAGTTTTTTTTTATGCAACTTTGACCGACCAAATCTTATAGTGGAAACAGTGAAACACTGTAGTGTTATATATCAGTAAATACCCATTAAAGAGCACTATCCAAAAACATGAAGATATGTGTTGTTGATATTTTGCACATTGAAATATTTGACTCTGAAATTGAAGAAATTGCAAAATTACCTGACTTTGAGGGTCATTATCTTCTTGCAGCATGAGTGAAGAAATATAAAACTAGCTGGAGTAGAAGCCTTTTTTGTCCCAGAAACACAATCAGTTAACAAACCTATGGCTACTCTTTCAGTTTTTGCATAATTCGGCTCTAAACTTTGCAAAATGAGTGTTTTTTGGCGTTAAGAAAAAAGGCCAATTACCTGTTTTAAAATAGGTATTGCTATTATTTGTAGTACTATTATAACCCAACTTCCTAACTAGCTGAAATGGCATCTAAAGATGGTTATACAGTTGAAACCAAATTGAAAATGAATTCTCGAAAATAATTAGTATACGTCAAAAACCATCTTTTTTTATTTGTCCAGGCGACGTTTTTTTTGTTATAGCTCTTTATTCCGTTCGGTTCCAACATGGTAAGCAATTTATGTACTTCTTGTCGTTCTAGTTGCTGTAAAACAGGAAAGCAATGTATCTTAAGTCTTGTATAAAACAATATATCCTGTCATATTAAGTTTATAATGCTAAAAGAATATTTTGAAATGGACAATAAACATAATCCAAAAAAAAACTTCTGTTCAGCTGTGCCCTCTTGGTTCAGCTGTGCCCTCCTGGTTCAGCTGTGCCCTCTTGGTCTATGTTGTGAATGTCATCAAAAACTCAACTTTTTCACAAATCAGAAGCCTCTTTAGCAGAATGTCACTTCCTAAAACTCTTGGTACATTAAAGCCCCTCGGTGCTGGGGCCCTACTCTGAAACTTCCTGGAACTTCCAGTTACGTCTATTACTCCCTCACGACAAGCAAGAAAAGCCGAAAAAGTAGTCGCTCGTCAAATTTTGTGTTACTCTGAAAGCCCTAATGTGCCCAAGCGAGAATTTTCTCTCCTTCTACCGCGTATCGAGAAGGAAAAACGATTGACCAATCAAATTATAGTATATCTCACTCCCGTCGTTACATCAACATTCGCGCATGCATTTTGCTTTAACTTTCTGAAATACCTTAGCCTCCGAAATAGATGGCAAAAAGACTCGGGAGCCAAATATTAAAAGCATTCGGGCAGATTAAGATGTTGTGTTTCGGGAATTTAAAAATATTAGAATTTTAAATCGCAATTAGTACATCTTTTCAACACATACGAGCATACAAGCGTAAGCGAATATATTATACGAATTCATCTCAATGTATCAAATGCTTCGACTGAACATGAAAAAATTTATAAATACTTTTAAAAAATAATACTAATATTTAAAAATATTTGTTAAATTAAATCATTTAACTTCATTACTTTGTTTTTAGCGATATTTTGACTTTATCGCAATAATAGTTTAAAATTCAGGCTGTAAGTAAAAGTTCCCTTTTTGCATTACTCATTTTTGTTTTCGCAATAATAGTTGTATTTTCAGTCTTTAAATGGTAAGTAAAGAAAAATCACATGTCTGGCCAGGGCAAAATTAAGGCATAGGTATGTGGGGCACAGTCCCAGGTCACCAACGTTTGGGGGGGGGGTCTTAAATCCATCTAAAGTTTTTAAAATCGAGAAATTTCATATCGCACTATGACAAGATAAAAAATGTATTTGAAAATACTCTTTCGAAAACTTGAAATCCAAAATATTTTACTACTTCATTATATTATTTTATTTGGGGGGGGGGGGGGCAGCCCATAAAGCTCGTGCTCAATGTCCTACAAAGTCGTGCCATGTGTCCAGGTATCAGTTTTTCAAAACATGCATTTAAAACATTTGTTGTTTGAGAGGGGTAAAAATTACTGCATGTGCTGCGCTTTTTGCAATGATTTTGATAGACTCAATTTTGCTTTTCGCGATATTTTGGCCTTTTCGCAATAAGAGATATATATTCACTCTCTAAATATTAAGTACAAGTCCCTATTTTTGGGGCAATGCATCAGAGAAAAATAGAGATCCTAAATGTCATGTCTGCGGATCTTTTTTCCAAATTGCATTTAAAACACTTTATGTTCGAGAATTGAAAGAAACAAATTCATGTTTTATGCTTTTGCTATTATTTTAAGACTTGAAAAACGATGATTCAATTATTCTGTGAGGAAAAATTAAACTTAAATACGATACGATAAAAACGAAATGCTCCCCCCCTCCCCTGATAAAGAATAGAATTTGAGTAAAGAGCTCATTTTATTAAAAGAAATATCCCCCCCCACCCCCGTGTTAGATCGACACCCTGGTTAAGTAGATATATAAATTCAAGTTTTGGGCATACCTTAAAGTAATTTCAATTTGCAAAATTTCGGCCAATTAATCAGTAAAATAAGATGATTATAGATAATCGGCTAAGTTGCAGCGTTCCAATTACTGCCGATAAATGGATGCCTCTCCCAAATTCAAACTCAAAATAAAGAAAAAATCTTAACTCTCAATGTAAAAACATACTAAACAACATTTGCAGAACTTATAAACATTATGGCACACTCCGCTTTGAGAAAAAATGTAATAAACAAACAGCTTCTCACTGCCGAGGAACACAACTCACGTCTTCTTACCCTGTCGTAAACTTCTCGGCGCGATTCTAGATACCTTAAATTAGAAGTGGCTTTGAGATTAGCGATTATTCGTGTCTCATGAGATGTGACGTCACGGGGCACAAAAAACCCGTATTCTCGGTATCGACTATATTGACGATACAATGAGAGTAGGGCCCCAGGGGCCCTACTCTGAAACTTCCTGGAACTTCCAGTGACGTCTATTACTCCCTCACGACAACTAAGAATAGCCGAAAAAGTAGTCGCTTGTCAAATTTTGTGCCACTCTGAAAGCCCTAATGTGCCCAAGCGAGAATTTTTTCTCCTTCTACCGAGTAACGAGAGGGAAAAACGACGGACCAATCAAATAACAGTATATCTCACTCGCGTTACATCATCGACATTCGCGTGTGCATTTTGCTTTAACTTTCTGGTTTAGCTTAGCCTCCGAAATAGATTGCAAAAAGATTCGAGAGCCAAATATTAAAAGCATTCGGGCAGATTAAGATGTTGTGTTTCAGGAATTCAAAAATATTACAATTTTAAATCGCAATTAGTACATCTTTTCAACACATACGAGCATACAAGCGTAAGCGAAGTAAAGTGTCGCAATACATTATACGAATTCATTTCAATGTATCAAATGCTTCGACTAAACATGAAAAAATTTATAAATACTTAAAGAAAATAATACTAATATTTAAAAATATTTGTTAAATTAAATCATTTAACTTCATGACTTTGTTTTCAGCGGTATTTTGACTTTATCGCAATAATAGTTTAAAATTCAGGCTTTAAGTAAAAGTCCCCTTTTTGCGTTACTCATTTTTGTTTTCGCAATAATAGTTGTATTTTCAGTCTTTAAATGCTAAGTAAAGAAAAATCACATGTCTGGGCAGGGCAAAATTAAGGCATAGGTATATGGGGCACAGGCCCAAGGCACCAACGTTTAGGGGGGGGAGCTTAAATCCATCTCAAGCTTTTAAAACAGAGAAATTTCATATCGCACTATTACAAGATAAAAAATAAATTTAAAAATACTCTTTCGAAAACTTGAAATCCGAAATATTTTCCTTCTTCATTATATTGTTTTCATTTGGCGGGGGGGGGGGGGCGGCAGCACATAAATATCGCGCTCAATGTCCTACAAAGTCATGTCCTATGTCTAGGTATCACTTTTTCAAAACTTGTATTTAAAATATTTGTTGTTTGAGAGGAGTAAAAAATACTGCATGAGAAAAATGGAGATAATAAATCACATGTCTGCTGATCTTTTTTTCAAAATGCATTTTAAACACTTTGTTTGAGAATTGAAAGAAACAAATTCATGTTTTGTACTTTTGCTATCATTTTAAGACTTGAAAAGCGATGATTCAATTATTCTGTGAGAAAAAATTAAACTTAAATACGATACGATAAAAACGAAATGCTTCCCCCCCTCCCCTGGTAGAAAATAGAATTTGAGTAAAGAGCTCATTTTATTAAAGGAAATGTATCCCTCCCCCTTGGGTTAGATCGACACCCTGGTTAAGTAGATATATAAATTCAAGTTTTGGGCATACCTTAAAGTAATTTCAATTTGCAAAATGTTGGCCAATTAATCAGTAAAATAAGATGATTATAGATAATCGGTAAAGTTGCAGAGTTTCAATTACTGCCGATAAATGGATGCCTCTCCCAAATTCAAACTCAAAATAAAGAAAAAATCTTAACTCTCTATGTAAAAACATACTGAACCACATTTTCAGAACTTATAAACATTATGGCACACTCCGCGTTGAGAGAAAATGGAATAAACAAACAGCTTCTCACTGCCGAGGAAGACATCTCACGTCTTCTTACCCTGTCGTAAACTTCTCGGCGCGATTCTAGATACCTTAAATTAGAAGTGGCTTTGAGATTAGCGATTATTCGTGTCTCACGAGATGTGACGTCACGGGGCACAAAAAACCCGTATTCTCGGTATCGACTATATTGACGATACAATGAGAGTAGGGCCCCTGGTCTGGAAATTTTTGATGACATTCACGACATCGAGCAAGAGGGCGCAGCTGAACAAGTATTTTTTTTTTAGATTAGGTCTATTATCCATTTCAAAATGTTCTCTTACATTATAAACTTGATATGACAAGATATATTACTTTATATCAGACTTAAGATACATTACTTTTCAGTTTTACAGCAACTAAAACGACAAGAAGTACATAAATTGCTTACCATGTTGGAACCGAACGGAATAAAAAGCTATAACAAAAAAAAAAAAAAAAAACGTCGCCTGGACAAATGAAAAAAGATGGTTTTTGACGTATACTGAATATTTTCGAGAATTCATTTTCAATTTGGTTTCAACTGTATAACCATCTTTAGATGCCATTTCAGCTAGTTAGGAAGTTGGGATATAATAGTACTACAAATAATAGCAATACCTATTTTAAAACAGGTAATTGGCCTTTTTCCTTAACGCCAAAAAACACTCATTTTGCAAAGTTTAGAGCCGAACTATGCAAAAACTGAAAGAGTAGCCATAGGTTTGTTAACTGATTGTGTTTCTGGGACAAAAAAGGCTAGTTTTATATTTCTTCACTCATGCTGCAAGAAGATAATGACCCTCAAAGTCAGGTAATTTTGCAATTTCTTCAATTTCAGAGTCTAATATTTCAATGTGCAAAATATCAACAACACATATCTTCATGTTTTTGGATAGTGCTGTTTAGTGGGTATTTACTGATATATAACACTACAGTGTTTCACTGTTTCCACTATAAGATTTGGTCGGTCAAAGTTGCATAACAAAACTTTTTTTCGTACAACTTTGAGTGACCTCTGACCTTTGCGGTAAGAGTCGTCCACAAATATTTCGGTACTTACAGTTAGTGGGGGTATTGTAGAACACAAAATAATTGTCAGTTCCACGGTTCACTGCTAAAGCAAAAAGTATTGGCTTATCTAAGTTGGCATGTTTTTACTGAAAAAAAGAGCAAAGTCCAACTTTGACCTCCCAAAACGGAAAGAAAAAATTTTTTTTTGCAAAAATAAAAAAATACGTGTTTAATGATTTTAAATAAAGATTATATTCTGAAATTTTCAGCAAAATCAAAAATGTCGAGTTTTTTGACTGCCTGATTCTTAAAAAAAAACGGCTCTTAATAAACTAAAGCGATAAAAACAATTATACAAGTTTTGAACTTCAGTAAAAACCTGTGACTGAAATTTTGAATAGTTAAGTGGATTCACACTGATTGCCAGAGCTGTGTAATTTCTGTCGTAACTCTGCTGCTCAAGCATACTGCATTTTTCAGTTTTGAAAAAAAAAAAAACATGAGCAGAATTACGCAGGAGTTATGTTGATCCACTCTTAGTGTCAACAAATTCAAATTTAAAATTAGTTTGAATCATAAGTGTTAGCTTTTTTTATTCTCTCTGCTTCAACTTAAAATGAGGTAAGTGACACAGTTTTGCTAGTAATGAATGGAAAAACTTAGTCAAAATCCAGAAGAAACACTTAACATTTTTTAAAGGTTTGTTAAAGTATAAAACGTTAACCATAAACAAGGGCCGTGGTAGCCCGATCGGTAAGGCGTCGGACATGTGACCGGAGGGACCCGGGTTCGATCCAAGCCGATCAAAGATCCACCGTCTTGATTAATGGTGGCTGGGGGACGTTAGAAATGTCGTGGTCACAAAGTCCTCCAAGTGAAACGATACCTCGGGGGGTGCTGGGCCAAGGGTTTACTCGAAATTTGGTTCTGTTCAAAAAGAACAGAGCCCTCTTTAGGGCCCTATCCCGCTTAAACCACGAGTTGTGGTAGGTACGGGGGACCCTGGAGTGAGTGATACATACAGTGATACATAGCCACAAACAACTATAATATAGTATGTTGTGGCCATTACGAAATTTGCTTCTATATCTACTATTATATTAATTCTTGGGTCTAACGTGTAACCTCTCATGTAATCGCTATACTACAAAACTGATACCGTAAAATGGGGTGTATAGGAACAGCGGGGTCAATCGGAACAAAACTTCCAGACCAAACAAAGAAATTCTTCATAAATATACTATTGGGTATTTTTCGCCATTAATTTTTTTTTTAGAAAGGTAAGATCATAGGAAGTAGGAAAAAATTACTTTTGTCAATCTGGCAACGCAACTGGCTTCTAAGGAGGGCTGTACGTGGAATGCTAGAAAACATCATATTTTCATAGACTGCAAAACTTCATATGCAAGAACAAACCTTCTTATATTTTAAACCTAAGAGTTGTATGTTTCAATTATACGTGTATCTGAACAACATAATACCACATTAGAATTTACATTTTTTATAAATTGTGTCCTAAAAATAAAGAATTATGAAAAATGCCACAGGAAAAAAAATTGCGGGGTGAATCGGAACACTTTGTTCTGTTGTTCCAATTCAAACTTATTTGAAGGAAACTGTTTGAAAAATCAAGATTCTAACCCCAATTCCTCTAATCAAGACAAGGACAAGGATTTATTACTGTTTATTCCTTCTCGTGAGCAACTAGATCTTAGAATGACAAAAAGTTTCAAATTTCATAAGATTTTTTCTCCGGGAGACTTCTTTTTATTTAAAATACGAGGGGAAAGTCATATAGACATTATATAGCTAAAAGGCAAGCACAAAGACAGTGATGAATAAGCGAAAAAATCTTTCAGGACAATCCCCGAAACCCAGAGATTTTAACAAACTAAAGAAAAGGCAGAGATCATCCCAGAAGATGCTATGAAAAAACTTAAACCAAGTCACAATTGCTAGTTTTAAGGACAAGTACATATTTGTGGACGACATGAGTGACTTCCATTCGTGTTAAATCTTTGTATTTTAATTCAAAAGCATTTCTTAAAATTACTTTTCATTTTTCATAAGTTCAAAATTATTTTGAATTTTGACAAATTATAAACGTTTACTGGTATTGAAATTATACTTTTATTTGACAGTAATTATCTGTTCTTGTTCTCCCCCATCAATATTACTCATGTTTGTGAGACCTATTACAGGTTTCATGGAAAAAAATAAAAATTTTAACACGTGTTCCGATTGACCCCTATCAGCGGGGTGATTCGAAACACCCATAATTTCCTACATATTTTAATAATAACTGTTTAAAATGTTTTGTATTTGCTTGGAATATCAAAAGTAAAGCAAGACCGAAGTTTTTACCCAGAAAATCAAATTGAAAAAAAATCTTTTAACTGCTTTTTTTACAATCAAAGCTGAAAAGTGTTCCGATTAACCCCATTTTACGGTACTTTCAAAAATGGGAAGATTTCTGTAATTGTAAGTAGATGATCTTAATTCATTGGCGTTGAATGTTCCGCCTCAATATCAGCTCGGGGACTTACGTCTCTTTTGAATACGTTGACAAAGAGTAGGGAAATATCTATTTGCATAAGGGTTACCGAAATGAAATGCTCTCTCAAAAATTTGACGATTGCTCTAACCTTGTGGCTAGTTTTTTTTTTCAACAATAAAGCAATTAAATTGAGGAATAATTAGAACATGAAAGATTGACTTTAAATAATATCTTACCTACAAGCTGTGTGGACTTCAGACTCCCTGAAAAGCTGGTAACATTCCTCACAGACCCTGTCCAGTCTAGCAAACTTGGCTTTGTCGTATACACCCATACAGCCCAGGTCCGAAAAGCTCCTTTTGGAAGTCTCCATCTCGGGATGGACTGCCAAAGACAACATCACCGTACTGAAGAGCAGCAATACCAGTATCAGCTTCATCTTTTATTCCTGTAATTAGATAATGATAACGATGTATTTCGGCAGTTCACATTTCAGTACCAAAGGGCAGTAAAATTCTTGTGAAATATAAAACTTATACAACGGAAAAGCACTAAAATGTGTTGTGAGAAAGAGTTTTTGCAGCTGATCCACGGGTACTCTAGGATAGTTCTGAATTTCTCTTAAAGAGCGACGCCATTAAAATATGCCCTTGTACTAGAACACCAATAAAGTCTTTTAAGCGAACAGATATCGTGACCTTCGAGGGAAAGCAGTTAATTTTCTAAAGATTACTGTATCTCACTTTTGGTTGTCTCGCAAAATCATTTTGGATTTCTTAAATCTTTTTTTTTTTTTTTAATTCCTTCTGTTAAGAAGATAGTTTGACACATACTTTGAAAAAAGTTCCTTTTCTGTTTCTTGTGCATGAATTGGATGCAGTCATTTAAAAATATTTATATATCAACAACTTAAATTAATACAGCGAGCAGCGAAAACATTTCAATGTTTTCCAGGGGCAGAGGGTCTTTACTTAATGCATTTCTTTGGAAAAACATCAAAACTCATGCAAAAATGCATAATCACATTATGTTTTTAAAGTCCAGGAGGGGGGGGGGGGGCTCCTGATTGTCCAAATGACAGACCTGACAGCGCTATTGTGCATCTAAATTTTTGACGCATTAAAGTGAAAATATTTATACAAATTCGGCTTTTTTTTAGGTTCGTTAAGTAAACTTCTGATAAAAAGAATAATATTTTAAAAGTTTTTCACCCCCCCCCCCAAAAAAAAACATTTTTTAAAAGTACGATTTTTATATACTTTTTAAAAGAAGAGCACATAAGAAAAAAAAATATGTAAATAACTTTTTTATTCTTCAATAAAGAAATTTGGATATTTGCTTATATTTCGGAGTTGTTTTCCTGTCCAGAAACTGAAAATACGAACATGAAACTAAGACATTGCTCAAATCTGCATACTGATTCTATATTCAACTCTATATTACTGGATTAATCAGAATGGATTAAAAAATATAATCTGAGAATCAGCAAATACGAGATTCGGGGTAGCCTGAACAGATATTACAAACTTTCATGAAATAATTATTACACATTTTTTCACGACTATCCGAAATATAGAAATTTGTCCATTTACTAGAGAATTTTTAAGAAACTGAGATACCATAGACTTTTCTAGTACCGATGAAGATTCTTTTTAAGCAGCGTTTCTTAAGAAGAAACCGTTTTATTATTGGTAAAAGTTTACGGATTCCCAGTTTCCTAAGGACTTTCTTGTAAGTGGAAAGTTTTTTTTACAGTGTATGAGACAAATTGAGCTCAACCTTTTGAAACTAATTAGTTGGAAACAACTCTTCAAAATGTTCTAATTAGTACATTTGTACTAAGAAGTTCAAAAAAAAGTCACCTGATGTAGTTTCTATGGTCTTTAATTCGAAACACACGAAAAAAAGAACTATTTTTCCAATTAGTTTATATGTTAGCACTCTGGAAATTAACATTTCAAAATTTCGACCCCTCTCCCCGGTGTTTATTCCTAAGCATTAAAGTACGTTCGTACCAAGTTTTAAGCAGGTCTGACGTAAGTTGTGGATTTGTACATAAAACATGCACTTGAACCACGTGCATTCATTTGTATACAATAATGATATCCGTTTACTGCATACAATATTTGAATCTTTAAAGCATTTCTCACTGCAAATACTTTGATAATGTAAAACAATCAATATGCATACAAAAAGCGACACACACATTAGAGCAAGTAATATTTTCTTTTTCTAAAACCAAAGGAAATGATGAAAGTTAAAAATCAACTTATAAATAAAGCCCAAATTATCATAATAATTCCTGATAATTTGTGCTTCATTTGTGTTTTTTCCTTTCATCAGATTTTAGTACCAAGTTTATTTGGTTATTTTTCATGAGAAGTAAACGAGTTAATGGTACTTACTTTGAGTCAACGCTGACGGTTTGTAAGAACCCATTGCAAGACCCAGTATTTATATATGTGTTCGTCGTCTCTTTTTTTTTTCCTTTCCAACGAAACTCACTTCTAATTTCTATCACGATCAGAAAGCGTGAATGGTATAAAAATTGCTTCGTATTTTTTCGGGTGAAATTACTGAATATTCTGCAGTCAACAAAACTTCCCATGGGGCTGTTTCGGGAGCTGTTATTGCTAGAGAATCTGTATTTTTGTATCTTTCATTAATGTATAAACATGTTTGATTTCCCAAGATAAAAACCCTCTGAGCATTCAGCCTGGTTTTAGCATGATATATCTGTGATTAAGTAATGCAGTAAAATGATTTGAGAACACTGTTCCCGAATGATTGCTGTTGGGAATCAACGGCTAAAGAGCAAGAAGAGAAAGTTTGCGGTCTTCCTCGAAAACTTCACAGTATCTTTTTTAAAAGTGTTTGTTTCAACAAGTAATATGTATTGCTAGCTATAAGAAATATTTAACTATATTTTTGTAGGGTTTAGAAGTTTTTATTAGCATGTAATAACCACTTGAAACATCTAATCACTTAATAATTGGACTTTGAACTCAACGTTAAAATGACAGTTTATTAGGGGACCGGAAAGTATAATGTCGTTTTTTTCAAACAAATGAATTGTTGAAAGTTTTTATTCTAAATCAACGATGTAATCAAGGGCTTATTGCCATCTATAGTAAATTTTAAATCCCGGATAGATTAAAAAAAAGATTTTTGGAGGAAAATATCTTGAAATGGCATCTTTGATACAAACCAAATTTTGAAGTTTTTATGTAATGGAAAGTGTTTCAGGAAATCAATAGAAAGGGAAATGACAGCTTCACCCATAATACTCACCTGACATTGACATTGCATCATCTGATTTCCCAATATTGTAATCTACATTAAAAAAAAAAAAAAAAAAAAAACTTGAAAATGTGGCTTGTATCCAAGATGGTATTTCAATATATTTTGCTCCAAAAATCAGTTTAAAAAAATCTATCCGGGATTTGATATTTACTACTAGATGGTAAAAGGCTCTTGATTACGAGGATAATTACATCGTTGATTTAAAATAAAAACTTTTAACAACTGATTTGTTTGAAAAGCGACATTACTTTCCGGTCCCCCTAATATATTGAATAAATTACATGCTATCATTAATAAGCGAAGTTTTCAAAAAAAAAAAAAAAAAAGAGAAAATAAAGAAGGGCTATTATTTTCTTTTCAAGTGGTGAATAAAATAGAACTACGTAAATATGAAACAATTAAATCACTTATTGAACTTAAAAAATATATATATTTCCCTGCTATGAGCATCTGCGAAAGAAAGGTTGATTGTATGCTGTATTAATTTTTAAATATTTTGCTACTTCAGTTTAAAAAATGCGCTCTCTTGTAAACATACCAAATAAATGGTCTTTTTTTAGCATCTTTGTACTAAAACATAATTGTTCCCAGCGCAGAATGCAGGACAGTATAGTGAGAGCTTCCCTGCATTAACACTGTGTTGACACCGAAACAGGTTTTACAGAGTTGAGCTCCGGTATGAGACTAATGAAGCGTTTCTCTATGTTTTTCGACCAGCGAACCGGCAAAAACGTTTGAAAAAAAAAAAAAAAAAAAAAAAAAAAAAAAAAAAAAAAAAAAAACACTCGCAGATCACGATGACGGCTTTTTCTTCTCTTTTCTTCTCATTTGTTTTGCAATAATAATAGTATGAATAATAATTAAAAAAAACTTCGGATCGTGGATTATTAAAACCTGGTGACATATTTTTTGCATTTGTGACGTTGTCTTAACTTTTCCCAAAGCATTTCTTTAAAAAAACACCACCACCACTTGGGGACCGATAAATATTTGCAAGATAATTTTGAAAACTTCTTTCTTTTTTTTTTTTGCAAGTAATAGTAGAAAAATAAACAAAACTGTACTTGTTATTTTAGAGCTGTCACAAAAAAAAAAGGATAAGTAGTTATTGTGCTAATAATGCAAAAGTAACGAGAAATTAGCGGAAAATCATGGAAAATAGCAAAAATTAATCACAAAATTTACGCAAAAAAGTATATAGAATATTAGTATTATGTTATTATTCATTGATTAATTTATGTTTTATTTATTTATCTGCTTATACTGAATGAGAATTTTTTTTTAACCTAGACGAGCAAAAAATCTCTAAGTACTGGTAAATTTTTTCTACAAACAACCGGCAGAGAATCGTTGAGTTGGAAAAATTAATTTTAGGTTTCACACAACACAACATGATGTACAGCTTAGTGCTTAATAGGAAGTTTTCCTTTATAGACTGTCCGTAAATGATGTCACACTTTTTGTTTTCAACAGTCCCTCCCCCCCTTTATCACAAAGTATCGCACTTTACCTTACCCCCTCCCCTCTTCTTGTCACATGCCATGCTGTTTTTCATTCATATGCTGCTATAAAAAAGGCATGATGTCACACCTTCTTGTTACCCCTCTCTCCCATTGTCGCCAACTGTCATAATGTCACGAAACCACTCTGCCCTCAAAGAGTGACAGCATTTGTGGTTGGCCCTTTTACTCATGATCAGCAAGGCGGCTCCAGACAAAGCCTGGATTGAAGAGATTTATTTCAATTGTTATTGATATTTGTTGTTACATTTTTAACCGACTTCAAAAAAGGAGGAGGTTCTCAATTCAAAGCGTATGTTTTTTTTTTTTTTTTGTTCGCACATAACATCTGATCTGATCTACTGAACCGATTTGGACGATTTTTTTTTATGGATAGGAGATTGTGTAACTTAGGTACCATGTACTCATATGACGATATTTGTTCACTTGAAAAAATAGTTATGATCGAAAAACTAAAATTTCATGTTATTTAAAACAATGCTATCGTAAATCCTTACTTCAATGAGCGACCCAATGGTCAAGTGGTTAAACGCGTCAGGTTAAAGTTCCTGATGGAATGAGATCGAGTGCAGGTCTGCAAGGATTTTTTTTGAACAGCTGCATGTTTTTTTTTTTTGAATGATTTTTTTAAATCTTCATTAGTTTTAATTGACGTACGGATTAATAACGGGATTCTGAAGAAATTGAGAAAAATCTTCACATTTTTGCTCAAATTGAAAGCGATTTGTCCGAAATGATTAAATATGAAATCCATTGTTATAAAACGTGGTTGATATGAAACAGTAATAATAATGAAAATGAGAATTTTGAATGAAGGCTTAACTGAATCAAACATGAAACTCATTAGCGGGCCTCGTACGTAGTATTTTTAACTGGAACGAAAAATGAGAAATCCTGTGCATGGATATGACCTTTATTATGGCACAGCTGTGCCCGGCGGTTTCACCCACGTTTATAAGACAACAATCTATAAAAAACTATTTTAATTACATCACGCTATGATATGTATATGATAAATATATAGTAAAATATTACACGGGGAAACGCAAAAAAAAAAGAACCTTTGGAAAACAATTAGTAAGACGCCCAGTCTTACGAAATGTTAAAGTTTTGTTAATATTTTGTTTAGAGGTAGCCAGTGCAACACCGGGCCACGCGGCTAGTTTACTTAAGAAAATTAGGTGAAGTTTCGTAATGGAAACAACACCAAATTTCTGAAGTACATTTACACTAAAAAGAATAAAATAAAAATATTTTTGGAAAAAAAAATTGAACCGACTTCAGAACTTCACTCGGCAAGTGCTCTAAAAAGTAAAAAATAATTTTATTTTTTGAACACCCATTGGTACTACATTTAAACGTAAGTTTTGAAGTCGGCGCAAAAACTATAGATAAAATGATGTTCAACTATATTTTGCCAACATTTTTCAGAGAAACCATTGAAAATTAAAAGTTGAATATTTGTACCATTACATATATATGTGGTTGTGTTGTTAATGTAGTGTATGAGAATGTGATTAAAGAACCTGGATTCATTGAAATTTATATTTATGGTTGAATTATAGTTTCGTATGATTCTATTTAGTGTTTTTGCCCCGACTTCAAAACTTATGTTTAAACGTAGTATCAATGGGTGTTCAAAGAATAAAATTATTTTTTACTTTTTAGAGCACGTGAAGTTCTGAAGTCGGTTCAATTTTTTTTTCAAAAATATTTTTAAGTTTCATGAGATTTATAGGAAAAGCGATACACTTTTTTTTCGATACAATATTCATAGCTTTTGATTTTAATTATAGTCGAAGAATGTATACCAGTTGCATTGAAACATGATTTTTAAAATATATTATTTTCAAAATTGGGAAAAATTTCTTATTTTGGACCATCGGTCCAATATAGGAAAACACGCCATTTTTTATTCTTCAACTTATACTTAAACAACAAATTTCGCAATCACGTATGTAAATACATAGATGTAATCCCTATCAAACACAGTTTGTAATAAATATAACAGCGTTTTACATTAATACTTATCATATTTTCAATTACTACTGTTATCATTTATTCACACGGTGGAAATAATTGCAATATTCAACTCTATTGAAAACTTTCGTTATCGCATTTTAGAAAAATGGCTCTGCAGTCCTATTATGCATATTTTTTATCACGTACACACCATATTAACTGTTTTATTTATTATTTATCTCATTTATTAATTATTTTTATTTATTTATTTTTTTTTTTGAAAAAGGAAACGATGTTTTTTATGAATTTAAAATATTAATGAGACCTTGCCAAGTGACATATCATCCGAAATTCTGTTTCAAGAGCTTAAAAATAACACATAGGAATCAAGCTCTTATAGCAGCGATAAGAAGATAATTATTTTTGTTAAAAACCAAACTTTATTTTTTGCCATTTCTTGAGTTTTTACGGATGCGCACACAAAAACTAAAGTTCAAAAGCATCTAAAAAATGTTTTTTCTATCAGAACATAAGTACAATAGCTCCTGTAAATTTTAATAGAACAAATTGACATCAACTTTTGAGGTCTATGTCTTTTTTTCTTTGATTTCACGTTGAATGACGTACACATTTTTGACCTGCAATAACCCTTGATACTGGTTTGTCTCAAAAATAAAATTAATGTTTTTTAGTTAAGAAAAGTGTGTTCTTTCCAATGATGTAAAGAAAATTAAAATCCAAGATGACCCTTTTGAGATATTGCCCTTTGAAATTGAGACAAAATTGAGAAAAAATAAATTTAACTGGAATTTCAACTCGCATAATTCAGCAATTATTTGAGCTATCGAGATGCCACTTGCACACCTTTCGGACGAACTATCAGGCTATAAACGAGGAAAGAATTAGCTTCAGAAAGTCATTCTCTCAGCAGATACAAGCTGATAACGTATGATCAAAATTTACCAAAATACGATTTTTTACCAACTTTGGCAGCAAATTTCAAAAAATCTACAGTGTATGGAGCTTTTGTTACACAAGTAGGCTATTCTACCCTAAACAGTGATCAGAATCACCAAATTTGAGCCTGATAATCGTCTTAGGTCGCGAGCAATAAAAGCACAAACTTGACGATTTGGTTATTTTTTTTCAAGACACGAAAAATAGGCCTTTTTTCCATAATTTTTATTGGCTAAACCATAAGGCTTATAGAGCTATAATTTGGTATGGTTTCATGCAAGTCTTATATGTACATCCAAAAAAATTTTCATCAAAATCGGAGGGGGTCGAGTGGGGACGACTCGTACACTTGACATGGAATGACCCTAGTATACAGTTCGAAGACCGGTAAAACTTCATCCTCGTAGGTTTTATTTCCAAAGCTTTATATTTCTACCGTTAGATTATAGTACAAATCTCTGAACTAGATTTTAAGCCCTAAGTTCAATTTAAACAGTAGTCCAATATGGGCGGTCTTCCCCTATTTTTTTGCTTAATAAGTCTCTGAAATGATTTTTTTTCTAAAAACCAGTTGAAATACAGGTAGAATTTTCTGTCATTTCTATAACTTTCTAATCCGGTTTTCCGGGAATATGTTTCATGTATGGATGTATGTGGTGTGGGAATAGGCGAATATACAGCGGGCGTGTTCTTTTCAAACCCAAACTATAGGCAGAATTTTTTTCTGATGATTTTGTGCTACCAGAAAATTTCTTTCTTCACTTACAGTATCATTTTCGTTTTCAATTTGGCGTTCACACATTATCGCTTTCTTTTTAACCCTGCTGGATGAATATCACAGAAAAGAAATTGCATTTAACTCATTCAGCTACCTAAATCATATCATCATTATGGTCTAATATATCATATTAGAGTATCTTTCCAATTGAACTTTTACTAAAAAGCAGTTTTACTGGTCTGCGTTTCTCCGAACGCATATCTAAAACTGTTAAAAGTTAAAACAATTAAACCTCACTAAAGCGAACCTTAAGAAACCGTAAACTAATTCATTTTAACAGTAGTTCGTCGTAGCCAACATACAACGCACAACAAACGACAGGAAAGGGATTGGAAATGCAGTTCGTCATAGCAGTAATTCGTTTTAAACGTGTTCGAATAAACGAGGTTCCATTACATATTATGAGAGGAGAAATTTTTTCCTGATTGATGTTTTTCCTGGTTGAGTACGCTTCACCTTCTGAAAAAGCGGATAAAGGAAGTTTTACCGTTAATGCTTCCATATCTTTTATAAAACGCAAGTGAATGATTAAATTTCATATCTCCAATCCGAGCGATATCAAAACAATGAAGTCAGTCAATCGATAACATTAACAGAATTCATTTCTCTAAAGCGCAAGTTTTACCTCACAGGGGATAACCTCTCAATTACAGGTATGTTTTTTTTTTTTTTTTTAAATTTCAGTGAAAAACATGTTCTTTCTGAGCAAAATGTTTTTGAATTATAGGTAGTTGATTTGTATTGAATGCACATGTTTATCATATGACTTCGCTACAGCATGTCAACAAAACCAAGATTGGTATCGTTAAGAACCTTTCAATATGATTTGAAGTAGCTTCACCAATAATTTCTTGAATTTACAGACATTATGTGCACACAAACAATGTGTTCCAAATGTTTCGACTTCGTTTTGTGTTAAATTAGAGATGTGGTGGCTAACAAAACACATTTATTCTAACTCAGCGTTTGAAGGGGAAATAATCATCATTTGCCATACGTACTGAGCATTTTGAAATGTGTGCGTTTGAATTTAGTTCCATAGCGTTTTTTCTTGATAAACATGTATTTATACTTATTCGTCCTGACCCAGCGACCTTCGTACCTACCTACTTAATTAGTTTGTCAGATTATGTGTTAATTATAGATTGATTATATGCTCATTCATTAATAGATATTTATTTATGATCTGTTTAAATATCTGTAGTGATACAATTCGTCAGTCTGCTTAAATATTATTTTATTTTCATGTATTTCTACCTATCTGTTTTATGTTAATGAGCATAAATTTCTTTTTAGACGTTTTTATTTATATGTACATTTTAATTGTTTATCAGGAAACACACATTTATTTATCATCATTTTACTGATTAATAAATGATTTAGTAATAATAAATATATTTAAAAATGATTTATCCTTATCGCATGTCGTTAATCTATTTTATTGTCTGGAAGCTGTCTATCCCCTTTTTTAAGCCTACATGTATAAATTAATTTAAATTATTGTCCATACCATTCTATTATCTTTGTGGGTGTTAAAAAATTAATTAGGATAATTGGGTTGTGCACTTCCCAGCAATTTTTTTTAACGATCATCGTTTTTTGCTCCAATTTTTAGCAACATTTTCAAATTCCCAATTTTAGGGAGAAAATCCTCGCACACTTGTACTTCTTCCCCGGATCGACATATTATATCCTTTTTAAAAATTGTTTTAAAACGTAAGATAAAATTTAGTTGAAGCTTCTAAATCAAATTGAATAGTTGAACTCAATGTTTCAGGAAATAAAATATTCAAGTATCCATATTACAGAGCAAATTTGTTTTATTTCACTGTTATGTTTTTTCAAAGAATATTTTCATAAATGTACTCGTACAAAGCACTTTTACACACATGATTTTCCTATGCAAAACGATTTAAGAAAACAAATGGAAGTATTTTAATTACTTTCTTTTTACTGTTTGTTTATTTTCAACTTCCAGCAGCAGAATTATGACTAAAATATTTTTTAAGAAATAGTTATTTTTGTTTGGCTACGTTAGATTCAAGGCTGTTTGAAAAATTTTTCTGATTAATGTTTTCATTCAATGATTACAACCGTGTTATTGTTTTAACAATACAGCTCTACATTTTTGTTTCTAAGTAAGCAAAAATATGTTTGTGCTATATTTCCAAGAAGAAAGCTAAGATGTCGGATTAAAAGGTTCAGAAATAGGAGAGAAACTAAGTACATAAGACCGAATTTTGACCACAAGTGGTGCTACTAATAATTAATAATCTAGAGATCAATAATAATAATAATAATAATAATAATAATAATAATAATAATAATAATAATAATAATAATAATAATTACTTAAGAGTAATTTTTTTACTTGCTTTTACACAATCATAAAGAGCTAAAATGTAAAAATGACAAAATGCAATTTCAACTATTTTTGAATTCAATTTCAAAGCATCTTCTCAACAAGGTGTTTAATATCTTGAATTTTATTCATCAGTAAAGCTTTAACCATTTTGTAAGAAATCATTTGAAAAATCATTTTTTGCTATTCATTTAGTGATTTTTATGCACTACTATGAAAAACAGCTTAAACCAGAAATGTATTTTTTAGTACATTTGAGAAACACATGAGAAGAAATTTTATTCATTTTTAAGCATTGTGCAAGAAATACTAAATTAACTCCCACTAGTTCAAAAATCAAGTTTCTAAAAACACAATAATTATTTCTCCTTGAAATTTTGGATGCTTGTAGTCAATAGGTGATCGTTTTTTGTAATAAATAAAATAATAAAATTTCACAAAATAAACTAAACGTTAATTTTAAAGAGCTAAAGTTAAAAAAAAGTAGTTAGTAAAACTATTTGGGTCATTCTGAAAGAAAAGGGCAATTTCATGTCCATGGATATAAAATGCTAATTAAGGTAGTCAACCATGCATGTCCTAAGATTTTTCTTTGAGGATCATTGCTTCTCCCAAACTGCAAACTTTATTATTCGAAGGTTTATTTTTAAACTTGAAAAGCTTTAAAATCAAAGACAACAATTAAATAGGCTAATTTCATTCCTATGCTTTAACTGCATTAAAAAAACATACGCATAAGAAAAATAAATTCACTCCTTATTATTCAAAAAAAAAAAAAAAGTCCAAAGCTGTAACTATCATTATCATGGTTATGGAAATGTTTTTTTTTCTTTCCCCTCATTCCGAATAGTGTTTCCACATTTTACCGAACTATTAGAAGAACCGAGATACATATTGTCCAAGTATTCAGGTCCTCTTGGTTTCAGTAAGTAAAATCTATTTCATTTTGCTATTTTTATTCCTAAACGTCTGTTAGGGTCCTGCTCCACATCAGCAGAAAACGCGACCGAAACCGAAGGCAGAAACCGAAAATCCGGCTACTTTCCATAGGAGGAACACTATGTAATCCATTTTACGTTTCTGCTTTATTTTTCTGCTTTACGTCAATGTGGAGCAGTGCCCTAAGAGTATTTTTTCGTATCATTGCCAAGTTAATTTTACTGAAACCTAAACCAAATAAGTTTTAAGTTTTTGAACGACTTGTAAAGAGCTTTGGGGTTACGTTATGCATCAATATTCGTATTAGTTTTCATTTGCTACAATTCAGCGCTAAGTACTCTTAACATTTGAAATGTCATTATTATAAGTCCAGGATCTGAAGGGGGTTGAGCATGCATGGAGAGGGTGACGCAATATTATTTCTGATTATTGTTACAGGCACTCTAGTGATAATGAAAACGCATGTCGTCGCCCCCCTGAGTGGTCGACACCCCCGGAGGAGGGGGGAAAGCAGTGGGGGGCGCCGTTTACTAAAACACTCATAACTCGCTAACCGTTTGAGATAAAACACTGAAAAAAGTGGCAATCGACGCAAAAAAACAAGGACTTTAGAAATGCTAAATATATTTATAGTTTTATCTTCGTTGGTTTATGAGTAAAATGCATTTTTTCGCAAACAAACAAATATTTTGAATAAAAATTTTCTTTATTATTTTATTATTTTATTTTTTAAATATTTGACGAATAAACAACATGCTAAAGATCATTATTTAGTCGTTTTTAACAAGATAAAGAGTGTTAAGTAGGCATTTCCGGTCGCTGAAAGGTACCATGTCTGAAATTGATTATGGTACGGTCAACCACGAGACTCATATATTTCTCTTGTCTGCCTAAGTTTGGACGAGATTATTTTCTTGAGTTATTTAAAAGTAGTATTTTCGTTAAGAATTGTGCTTTGTATACAAAAATAATTTGTTAAGCTTATATGGGTAGTTGCTTTTTGATTGATTTGCATCATTTGAATGTTTTTATTAGAACATTAATGGAAAAACAGTGCTAATAATTTCCATTTTCAAAGTAACAGTATGATTCGTATATTTTTATTGAATAATAATTGATTTACTTAGAAAAAAATATAATTGGCTCTTTCTGTAAAAGAACTATAATGGCTTACCTGTAAGTAGTGGAAAAAAGATAAAGGTTTTCGACTAGAACCTTTGTCTATTCTGTCAAGATAAAAGACTTAGTATTTGTTAACAAACCAAAAGACACTAGTTTGAACAAAATTCGAGAAACCAGTGTTTTAAGAAATGATAATATAGGTAGTTTAGTTGATAATAGTCAAGGAGTTATAATAAAATGGCATCGTATTTGTTATAAATCATAGCTCGAAAAGTCGAACAGCAAACTGCTGCAGAAGTAGATAATTCTCGTGAATCTGAACACAATGATCTTATTTGTTCCTCTTCTTCGACATCGCTATTTACCCGAAGAACTGTCCCAAAATCAGACTGTAATAAATGCTTGTTTTTCCAAAAAGAAACAAAGAATAAATATTCTACTAAGAACCTAAACTAAATCACTTACATAATCATCGTTGTTGTTGCATATTACATTTGTTGCATCAAAATTTTCTGGGTGGAATAGGGGTTTCTTTTCGATTCAGACACATTTTCTGATTATTTGACAAGGTAAAATGTCAGCTATAGTCTGAGGTACGGATGTTCTTGCAATGTAATTTAAATGCTGGACTTCGTCTGTCAATGTTTGGGGTATAATACCATTGCAGTAACATGCGTTGTTTTTTTCCCATCCAATGTTTCTTCTTTGAAATCGTCATTGTCTATAGCTCTGTGGAGAAAAGATGAGCACCACGAAGTATATTTGTTGGTATAGGTGCATTTTCAGATTCACTTTTCATTATAATAGCACTGGTGGCTTGACTATAAATTCTCTTGAGGCCCGGATAACTAATACAATGTCCAAACTTTGTAAGCATAGTAATGAGCAACTTTGGTCGGCTGAAATGATGAACATATTGTGCTAAAGATACATGCTTTGGAGTTAAATCACCATCTGTAATCAGCAAGGGCGTATATAAGGTGGGCCCAGGGAGCCCGGGTCCCTCCCAAGTAGGCTCAGCGAGAAAGTGCAAGTAATTCAGGTTTCACTCCCAGCGCGAGCTCGCTCATCTTACCTGATAAAAAATAAAGCGGCCCGTTTCCACTTCCAGTTTACGCGCAATTTTTCTGTTATAAAGCTGTAGTAGTGCAGTGTCCCTACTGGTAATTTTACTTTACTTGTGAATCATTTCTCAAATTCCGTATTTGCAAGACTTGTCTGGATATAGCAATATATAAAATTACTTGAAAAAAAAATTGAAATTTAACATCTCGAATAAATTATGGTTTTTGTGATGGTGAATTGTTACAGGTGTGTGCCTGTAGGCGTGGGTGTGTTGTGGTGTGTGTGTGTGCTCTTTCGCCACTATGTCCTGTATGGTGGGCAGCGGGACTATTGCTGACTCCGTCTCGCTGCGTCACCATGGGCTGCATGGACCCCCTACACTATTAAAACTACAGGTAGCATGTGGCTGTGGCACCTTTAAGGCTGAAAAGTTGGTGCTCACTAGCGGTACCCCCTGAAGGATGCCCCTTGACTCCCCATGGCACCCTTGAATGTGGTATTAGGCTCCCTATGGCTTCTTTAGCGTGCCATGGGTCACCCATTGGATGCCATAAGGTACCCATAGGGTTCCATTTAACACCATATGGTACCTTCAAGGGTGCCACAGGGAGTCAAGTGGCAACCTTCAGGGGGTGGGGGTGCCGTTAGTGCTACAGCTTTTCACCCTCAAAGGTGTCAGAGGCAACCTGTAGTTTTAACAGTGTAAAGGGGCAGTTGAGCAGGTCCAGGTTGGTGGAGCATCCGGACGCGTGACATTGGCAGAGTGCAAATTTGTGAAAGATGGATTACACGACGTTTAATGTCCGAAATAAAAACAAAAAGCAATTTGTCATTGCTCAAAAAAATAGCAAGAGTTTACACAAAGCATTTAAACTTTGTATTGCATATGATAGCGGTAGAACATTACGATAAGGTGAACAACCTCTCAGAGAATGTCTAATTTTGAGCTGAATCAGAACGATCATTTTCTTTTCAGTTAATACAGGAAAGCGCTAACTCCTCGCTTAACAGACCAGTAGCGGAATCAGTCATAAGTAGCACTATCTCATGAAATATATATCACTGAGTACGATTATCGACGAATCGATAGTTGTCTCTTATCTGATGGCCAAAAATAAAAAATACTCATATTTACCTACGATCATGCAATTTTAACAAGTGAGTGAAGTCATTTCTTTATCTTTGTTAAAATTGCGTTCTTTTTCCTCGCGTTGTGTCAGTTTGTTTACAAAAGTACATCAAAAGCATTATTTTGTCGAGTTGGCAATTTAACAATGATATGAAATTGTACTTGCGTATCGAATTGTAATGTGTCAACGACCGTTTTGAGGGACTACTTACTGAACGTTGGCAGAAGCTTCATTTGCATATCTATAAATCAATTTCAATCAAAGATAGCCATTTTTAGTGTGGTGAAAGGATTTTGAGTAATTTAAAATATTTTTTTGAGCTACGATAGAGTGCTTTAACTTATTTTTCGAATTATATTTTAATACTATCTGTAAACATGTAGCAACTATTGTGCGATACTTTTCTCTATAGAAACTTATGTCAAGTATAAGGTAAGATAATTTGCTCTTTCCATTTCGTTTCTTTATTTTTAAGGTAATAATTGTGCATATTGTCAAATTGTTTATGGAGTGACAACAGACTAGTTTTTGAAGAGAGTTAAAAATTAACATGTCATTTTTGAGATGACAAAAGAACAAAAGGTTTGATTGAAATCTTAATAAATGAACAAGTTAAAATGGGCAAAACCCGGCGCCTACTGGATTTTTTTTTAATCAAAAAATAATTACATAGTGTTTCAATTATCTTTTTAGTATATGTTGTTAGCATAATATGGCATTTACTAAAAATACTTGAGGGATTCTTGTACAGCACTGTACACTTTGAGGATATTTATTTTTTGGAATATTAGGAAATTATTTGACTGACATATTTTGTCGTTCCTGTTATGCTGGCCATTTTTTGCAACCATTCATTTAAGCTTCGACTAAAACTTCATATATTTGTGTGTGTCAAATTTCATTCCTTTATGTCAAAAACGTTTTTGAAAAATTTATCTTCATGTAAGTTTGTCACTTAATTATCAAATAACAAGAATCAATTATTGTGTAGAAACACAAAACTATTTATGAGTGACTTATTTTATTGTTACTCCTAAATCTAACGAATTAATGATCACGGGATATAACGGTGATTATAGCTTGAATCCATGTTCCTACTATCTGAAATTCAGTACTACCTATAAGTTTCAACTACTTTGAGTTACATTGCCAACAATTTCGTTCACTGCAGCTAGAACTGCATTACAACAATAGCGCCACTTATTGAGTTTAAGTTTTGAATATTTTGAGTCATAATATTTTTTTCATTCCCTTTAAATCTTCAACCGATATGTTAACATTTAACACCTTATAATGCATTCTAAATTGTACCGGGTAGTTAAGCTTTAAGATAATAATGTTAAATGTACCAAATCATTTTTAAATTTCACTTTTTACTCTGTTTAACTAATTGATGCAAAACGTTTAATAAGGGTGAAGGGAGAAGATGTAAGAATATTTTTCGTCGAAACGGAAATACTATTGCAATTTCCCATTTGCGTTGAGTTTTTCATTCATTATTAATGAACAATTGTGAAATGTTTATTTCGTAATAAACTAGAGAACTCAAAAGTTAATTTCGCATTTTCATTTCATTTTTAATCTAAACTCAAGTACTTAACTGCACTGTGAAAAATGAATGTTGTTGTTACAGTATAATACAGTTAATTTTATAGTAATAAACTGCAAAAAATTTGTAATTTTACAGTAATAAACTGTAAAATTGCTAATTTTACAGTTTATTACCGTGCATTTTACAGTTCTAAACTTGAACCTCGGCTGCCAGTATTATACTGTTGTTTTTGCAGTATAATATTGCTAAATTTTACGGCAATAAACTGTAAAATTTCTAACTCTACAGCAATAAACTGTAAAATTGCTAGTTTTACAGCTGCCAGTATTATACTGTAAAAAAATCAGTTCTTTTTTTGCAGTGTGATGTGAATCAAGTGTATTTATTCATAATTTTTAATCTCGAAATTTCTTTGATTTTAGAGAAAACAAAATTTCCAAGAGCAAAAAGTTGAACCGTCCTTCTCTTGACATCAATAAAAGAGAAAAAATGATGTCAGCAATGGACGAAATGCCGCCCAGCTACGAAGAAGCAAAAGGTAAAGAATAACTTGATGTGCTTCGACTTCTCCAACACTTTCTGATGTTAATTTTATTTTTTACATAACACATATGTTTCTGTAACTGCCTTTCGCCATGTAGATGCGCACTTGGATTTGGTCCTAATACACTAAGAAATTTTTTTGCCGAAATTAGAGTTTTTCATTTTTTAATTCTAATTTTAACAAAAATTAGAATGTTCAACAAAAGGCTCAGCTCAATCATTTTCATCGTCTGTCCAAATTTCAATCATAATAATAATGAAACCGCAAAAAAAAAAATGACAGTTATTTTCCTCAGTTATAAATATTGTCTGCTACTTTTTTCCCTCTTTAGTTTTATCATTATTAGTTACTCTAAGGCCGGAATTCAAGTGAAACACGGACGATCGCAACTCACCAATAGCAAATTCCCAAATTTGGATACGTTACAATCGCTACGAGATGCGATTCCAATGTAATTCAACTTCCAGTAGCGATTGCAATTTGCGATCGCCTCGAAGCGATTGCAATGGTGTTTCACTTGAATTCCTGCCTAAGGGTTGAAAGATGTAGACAAAGAGATGAAACATTTTAATTTTGGGCAGGTCTTTCTTGGTTTTAACAGTAGCAGCCCATTATGCGAAAACTGCAGCTCTTTCTATAGTTCATTAGAGTTGAGAATTGCAGCTATGGTAACTGACTAAAGTATACTGTAATGATTAAGCAGGATTGTAAGGTTTGTTCTAAAACGAAAAGAGAATCACTTTATTTTTTAGTAACTGGGTTAATCTTCAATAAAATTAAGGCTTCTTACGTTATATTTCGGAAAAATGCATTTTATATATGATGGTACCTTTTGCCGGAGCTTTTCCGTAACACTGCCATTCTACTCTAAATGAAACTTTTGTCTGCCCCGTACCCGGGGCACGTTTACGCAGTCTCTACTCTCACTTGCGGAACTGCACTTTTCATTATTTTGACATCTAACTTAGTTATATTGTTTTTTTTTTTTTTTTCAATATCTTATCATCTATAAAATAAAAAGAACATTTATAATTGGCAGAATAGTATATAAAATTAAAAAAACCCGAGTGGTAAGAGGGCACTGTGGAAACGAATTTCTCTTAACTTCAATTTCAATCTTATAATGATTGATTTAGCGCAATATCATAAACAGGCAGGGCAAGGAAAATATCAAAAGAGAATTTGAACCCAGATACGGTTGCAAAAAAAAACGCTTTTCAAAGGGGCACGTTTACCCGCCATTTAAGAACTAGCGTAAACACATGTTCCCGTTGCCTATTGTTCTGATTTATTAAAATTTAACGTACAACCAAATTTAAAATAAACATTTTTTTGTTCAGTAACGGAATATTTTTCTCTCAAAACAAGTATATAAAGGTTTCTGATATAAATATTTCAATATACTATGTTAGTTCGGATTTTAAAAGCTAAAGCAATCTTCAGTTTCACAACAATTAAAAAGCTTTCAATAACAACACAAAATTTACTCCACTTGGCAACAAACAGGTTATAATCCCCAAATACTATACCAAAGCTCGACGAAAGCTAAAAAACTTGTGAGAGTACTTGCTAGAGAGCAGCATCAATCTGTTACTACCTGTGACACAATCCATTAATAACATGTGTCGTAATAAACAGAAAAAAAAGGCACTGCGTAAAACTTGGCCCCGAATCAAAACCCTATATAACCTGCAGTTTCTTTGAGTCAAAAAATCCTTGTTTCGGTTGCTCACGAATCAATGAAAAATTGAGAAAAAAAATGTTTGACTTCACAAAGCGAGTTTTGGAAGCGCAATTTTTTGTTTAGCTTTTCACTCATTTTTCGATATCAAAGACTACTTCCAGTGCATCAGAATTGATTCTAGCTCAAAAATAAAGTAAATGTGAAGATAGAGATCTCTTCGACTTTAGCAGTTTAAGTATAAAGCGTAGAGACAGCTTTAATCTATTTTGGGCGATTCTGTCAAATTGTTCTTTTGAAAGCAAAGCGTCTTAATGCTTTTACCAAAAGTACATAGAAATAATTGAAGGTGATAGCTTAGATAAGTTATCTTGCTTTAAAAACCGCCACAGAAGAAAACTTTCAGATTTAGATAATGCGTGACATTGGTACTCTAAATTTTTTATCTCAAAAAGCTTAATGAAAATCGCGCATAAAAGTTTTGTCGAGTTGAATGCTACTCTAATGTATTTTTAAAAATGGGAAGAGAAACAGCTATTCCGCCTCAGATTCTTTAAAAGAGAGAGAGAAAATGCAAGTTGCAATAAGACGTTGAAGAGTTTGGCGGATGAACTTGTTAAGCTCTGTTGTAACAATAGGAAACTTTAAGAACTTCCGCTTTAATGAGATTTTCTTCAAACATCATTATCCACAAAACAATTAGGCGGTCGCTACAGCAAAATGATCTTCGAATTAAAATGCGAGATCTTTTCTTGGATCCATGCAAAAATGTGTTCAAATTAATGGTTTGAAATAAGACATCAAGCGAAGTAAATCTTCTCCAAGGTTCTTCCCTCCTATTCAAGAAAAAAATCAAGGAATCACGAGCTTTCAAGGATTATTCGAGGACTTTCAAGGACTTTTTTTATAAAATTCATAGACGACAAATTTCAAGGACTTTAAGGATTTTTTTAGAAAACTCATGGACGACAAATTTACCGTATAAAAAGTTCGATTTCTTATTTTTTCTTCTTATTATTTTTTTCACTTCAAACTTTCAATATCTTAATAACTCTGCATCCTTTTTTGCTCATTTAAGCAGCTGGAAATATGTGTCTAAGGGCTAGGAAGATAGAGGTATTTTTGGTTAAACAGGGACACGCTGCATATTAAATCGTCGAAATATTCAGATTTTTTCAGCAGTTCGACAGAGCTGCTACTAATTTCAGTATTAATTAGTCAAAGAGAAAGGAAATAAGCAAATTTTATCAAACAGAAACGTGACAGAATAAAATTTTTAATGCATTCAGTATTATGACTTAATCGAAAACATTTATGTATTTTTTTCATTTTATAGCGTGCTCAAAATACGCATCTGCTCCATGTATCAACGAAGGTTACATTCATGATGATGGTGAGTGCATATTTTCAAAATTTTCCAGCTTTTGCTAAGTTTTGAAAGATTGAAAATGCAGGAAAATGAAATTTTCAGGTATTATTTAAAAGCAAAACATTTTCAGTTCAAATATATTTTGCAACAGTCTATCATACATACGATAAATTTAAGGAAGCAAAAAACATGAAATTTTGCATTTAATGCGGAAAAAAAAACATTTACAAGTCATTACTCTCTAATCTATATGAAGAGCGAAATTAAAATGCTAATTTTTTTCTAGTCTAATTGTAGAATATCAATTAATTCCCTTAATTTTTATAAAGAACAAATTTTTGGGACAAATGAAATATATCATCACAAAATTGATGGGGACATTGTAAACTATTGCAAAAAAAAAAAAGTTCGAACAATTGGATTACAAGTTGTCCAAGCTGGATGTTTCGTTTTAAAGAGGAGTCCCGAGCACAGTCACCAGATTTACTTTCCTGAATTAATCCCTATATGTACCAGAGAAATGCATATATGCAAATAGCAGTACAAATCAGATATTTTGCTCTCTTCTAGTAATGGACGGAATTATTCTGCCACCAACAGCTCCACCCATTCCAGAAGAAGATCAAAGGTCACCTTCCGTGTTAAAGTAAGCTTTGATTTTGCATTTAACAAGCCTAACTATGTAGGGGAGAGTGGTAATGAATAGGCCATAGTGATGAATGGGCCACTAACAAAATATGAAAAAGTATTTGCATGATTTTTTTTTTTTTTTTGATGCAACCAATAGATGTAGCTATTTGTTCTACTAAACTCATCCAATTTTCATTCGTTTGCGCTGAACCATTTTCAAACTAGAGTGGCATGGTCAAGAATCTGACTGAAAAGTAAGTTTTCCCCTTTTTAGTAAAACATTTCCTAGCTAAAATGTACCAAGTATTTTGCTGCCTACATATGTATAAGCTAATCTTTTCATATCTATAAACTAATCTTAAGATGTATTTTGATGTTATTTAAATTCAATCTACTCAAAAAACCTAAATGTATTCCAAAAGTATAGGTGGGGCTGAATGGGCCACTATGTCATGGTAATGAATGGGCCACCTAAATATTGTTTTTCTTCCTTTTCTCTGGATTTTCCCATTAATATGAAACACAACTGACTGTCATAGATAGATTAAGATTACTGTCGTCAAAATAGGTTTGTAGTAACTAGGGATGCACCGATTAATCGGCAGTACCGATTAATCGGCCATAATCGGCCACTTTGCCGATTATTAATAATCGGCAAACTCGGGCAGATTAATCGGCCGAAAAAATATTTTTCAAAAATTATTCTTTAAAGTATACTTTCATTAAGAAACTGTAATGAATAGTCCTCACAGTTGATATAAAGTTTTTTTTAATGAATTCTCCTGCTTTGAATAAATACATAGACAATGTTGCAACATTTTTCATGTGGCGATAGTGTTCTCCTTAGCACAGTGCTTTTATAACCTCTAATTTTCAAAGAATAAAAGTATTGAATTAAATTGCTGCTAATTATTGAAAAATATGAATTTAAAGTACTCCTAAATTGGAGTGCTCACCAGATTCCCCCCCCTTTTTTTTTGAATTTTTATGTCCAATTAACATAACTAACAATGTGTTAATAATATTATTGACAATAATATGAAAATTAGTTCTGAGAATTTTGATAAAATATTGAAATTATTTTGCGGAAACTAGAAAAATGAAAAAAAAAAAAAAAAAAAAAAAACTTCTCTCAGAAATAAATTACGAACAATTTCAAAACTTGCTAGTGTGTAAGAGAGAAAAAAGTGATGGTAAAATTGGTAGTAGAAAACCAATTATCCTAATTATTAATCGACTCAACCGATTAATCGGTAATCGGTCAATTTGCTTATCGGTGCATCCCTAGTAGTAACTTCTAAATATAATTTGCAGATCTATATTTAAGTCCTATAGTACAATAGACCTCTGGTCGCAGTGCCCCCGTTGACTTGAAAAAGCCCCCCTCTCTCCTTCATATCATATTCCTCACAGTACAATTTCATTTTCTTTCTTTGTAACTTAAGTTAGATATTTCTTATTCCCGATGTCTAGTAAATTTTAAAAAAAAAATTCTGAATTTTGACAAGTTTGAAAATGAAGATGAAGTTTTGAAAGTGATTTTTAATATGTATTATTTTTGAAATATATAAATTTTGTTAAATCATAGTGCGTATTATCTGTTATTTTTTTTTATATATTTGATGTTATTTATTTCTTACAATCTCATTATTTAGTCATTTTTCTGCTACAATTGGTATGCATCAGTTTTTTTTTTAATTGCATCAGTTTTGATGTTTATATAATTTTAAATCAGTATGATTTTGTATCATCATGTCAAGTCCCACATTTATTTTGTCATGTTCAGCAAATAAAAGATTAAATCCTCATGTTTTCATTGAATTCATTTAGTGGCCCATTCATTACCTTCGATGGCCCATTCAACCCCATAGGTGGGGTTGAATGGGCCAAATTTCAAAATTTTTATTTTCTATTATAATTCATTATGGACAGGTGCTAATCCAATTTTTATGACTTTTTTAGATAGCCAAATAAGTAAAGTAACTAAAACACCAATTTAGAATTAAAACAAAGTGTTAGAAAAAATTACAAATATTCAAAACAAAAAAGTGGCCCATTCATTACCACTCTCCCCCACATTTATTCTGGGGTGCACAAATGAGGAGGGGGGATGATACAAACTACGACATTGACATTTTTAGGAGGGGGGGGGGTATTTTTATAGTCTTGGGGATTATCTCGCATTTAGAGGAGGGAGTGCAGTATTGCTCTTGAGGAGGATGGGTATCTTTGTCACAATAAAAAAATTTTGCGGAAAAAAAGTAATGAATTTAAAACATGTTATTTGATGCGTTTTTACCGTATATTTTCAAGACTGTAATAACTGATTCCATAGTTTCAATCATTTTCTTTTTTAGAGCCTTTCCTTAGCAAGCAGTTGTTATAAAAGAAATAAAAAAAGAGAAAACTTTTTGATTGTTCTTTATTTAAATGCTGAATCAGGTATATAATTAAAAAAAATCTTAGCTCTTAGCTCAAATGTATTGGGTTGCAGCTAGAAAAATTTCTGTGTTTTGAAACTATTTTAAAAGTTGGGCGTTAAAAAGTTATTTGCAGTCATTATCATGTTATGCAGAATCAATGTGTTTTTGTAAGAAAAGCAGTCGAAAACTTTGTACGATAATGAAGTTAAAAATGCAAGACAACGTGTCTAAAAGTACAAATAAAAGGTTTAAAAAGAGTTAGAAAGCTCTAGCAAATAGCTAATTCGGGGCTATTATAAATGAAGCCCCATCAGCAGTGCAAAAAGATGATGGGGTTTCATTTATAATAGCCCCGAACTAGCTATTTGCTAGAGTTTTCTAACTCTTTTTAAACCATTTATCTGTACTTTTAGACACGTTGTCTTGCATTTTTAACTTCAATGTGTTTTTTTCTCTTTGGAATATCTTTCATAACTCTTAACTTATTCGTCTGACTTTTTTTTCTCTATTTTCTTGAGTTCATGATGATGTCCATTGTTTCATTCCAGTTTACCTCCCATCACCGAGCTAGACGTGCGAGAAGCATGCCTACAATACGTCTCCGAGCACTGCTGTTATGGGCAAAAATTCGCTCGCGATTCCGAATATACAGAAATCAAGAACAAGTGCACTTTTCACGTAAGCATGTCACTTACTTTTCATCAGCTGCATTTAATGACTTATTTCTCAGAGCTTATATTCTTCAACCAACAGCTTCATGAAATGAAGGAGCACTCTCTGGATCAACTTATTTAAATTTAGCAGTGTAATGTATGAACAATATCTTTTTGATACGAAAAAATTCGACTAAAAACAATAGCAATATTTTTAAAAAAAAACAATGGTACTGACAATGTTCAGCTTGTATTAAATAAAAACGAATCTGGAATTAAATATCTTCATGTAGATTTATTTCGAATTTCAGTGTTATTTTTTCTCCAATTTCATTACTTTAGCATTTGGCATTGCCATCTAAAAATCTAAAATATTTAATATAAGTCAGAAAGAAGAAAATTTCATAATAATAACTTGCAATAAACTTAACTTATATTCAGGGACATTTATGTCGCCATGTTCTAGTATAATATCTTTAAGTGCCATCAGGATAACTATTATATTGTAACACCTATCTTTAATTTTATTCATTTTAAATATTACAATGCTCCTATTCTTCGTGTGTAATATTTCGACGTCATTTATTCCAAACTTAAGAGCTATTTTTTAACTGACTAGTTAATTAACTTAATTCATTTATGCTTATTGTTCTCGTACCATGTGTGCTAAGCTTAATACGATAGTAAAACGAAGATATGACAAAGTATTGAGCAAGATACAACCCGCCGTTTTTCAATCATTTCAATATTTCGCACATCTTATTTAAGAATTTTCATAATCATTGACCTCAACTAAAACACTTTGAATTTATGCTGTAGCTTATTTCTTGTAACAAACAAAATCTTTTAACCCGTATTTTTAAATTTGTCAAATAAAACATTTGTATAGTTTAAACCTGTTTTTTTTTCAAGAGTATTTAGAATGTTTTGCCTTTTTCCAGTACAAATTGGAAACTTTTGGTGAGAAAAGAGAATCGGTGCAACGTTTCACGCCATACAAAGGTAAGTTTGATCCCCTCACTCATGAAAATTCGCTGTGATGCAAGATTTAAGAATGTTATTACGAAAGAAATTTTAGGTAGACTGACCATTAAATGCGTACCTAAGCATAGTTTCATGTAAAAAAAAAATATGAAAAAGCCTAGTCTTTTATAAATACCATAATATTCAGTTCAAGATAATTTAAAATGCAAATCTGCGTAAAAAAAATAAATAAATAAAAATGGAGGAGGAATCTAAACGATACTTCTTCTGGCTTTTTGGGATGATCAAAGAAAAAATTCCAAAAAAAAAAAAAAAAAAAAAGACTGAATGAACACCATGAACACAAAGATTATCAGTGAATGAAAGTGTTAAATTTTGGTTCAGATAAACTTGAAGTTACTTTGAGATTTTTTCATTTTCGTATTCTTTATAAGGCTGATGATGATCTTTATGTGTTTATTTATTTTATTTCATTTACCTATTTATTTTTTTATTTGAAACGGTGAACCTTTCCGTGTGGTGTAGATTCTTTTTTTTCAATGATTGAGAGCAGAATGAGTTAATTCTTTGAGTTTCCTAACAGAAAAAAATGTTGCTCGTAAAACATGAAAACAACGCTCTAGAACAGGGGTGACCAACCTTTTTGGGTAGAGTGCCATTTCCAGGAGAAAAAAAAAATCCATATTTTAACATAGTGAAATATATAAAAAAGGATTTAAACAAAAATCGGGTTATTTTGTGGATGTACTCAAATAGTACATTTTTCCATGGAAGGCTGAGTAGTGGAACAGTTCAGTACAGGAAAAGCTCATTGACTTAGAAGTCTTACAAAACACGAGGTAAAGCTCGTATTGTTTCTACAGGGTTAGAAGTAGGAGACGATGTAAAATCCTAAACACTAACAGCTTCTTGATGAATGCGTTGTCATAGAAACTAGTTGGCGCAAATCAAGGTCTTCCCAATATCTAGATCTACATAGTCATTGTGTAATTCACAAATATGCTTAACTGCGCATTGTCTGCAATGTCATAGTTTTTATTCAAAGCTATTGATTAGTACTTTCAATATTGTGTGGTATAATAATTTATGTGCTATTTCTGGATGAAGCTATATTGTTATCTTACCTAACACCCCTATTTTGGTAATATCAGAGAAGACCTGACGCATGCGCAAATGCGCGGAAGGTTTTATCTAAGAAGCTCAAACAGTATTTATTTCACCTGCCACGCCCCCTTCTTCTTTTCCTTTTTGATCATGTCCGTTTCTGCGCACTACAGAAAGCTCAAAACTGTTTCATCTCTGAAGGTTAATTTCTAATTTCATCCAACGCAGGTCAGCCGATCGACGGTCCAGAGAACGGCCAGCCACCGCATCCCTGGAGCATCCAGGTGCAGGCCAACGCCCCCTTCCAGGACGGAAAGGTGCAGATGGAGATTCCTCACACCGCGTACGTCAAAACCTGCGGCACCTGCGTGGGGAACGGCAGAGTACGATGCAGTTCCTGCAGCGGGCAGGGAGGGGTAAGTACCACAGAGTTTTTACTCGATTTCAAAAAATCCATATTTCCGAAACTACAGCACATATAACAATCACTGTTGCAGGAAAACATGTAAAGGTAACCACCCTTATCAGTTGACCACCTGTCTATCGTGACCACCAATGTACCCCAACTTTGGTTTGGACTATAGTAAAAAACCATTTGTTATTGTTGTAAAAAACCATTATTAAAACCACTTGTTTATTTTAAACCGTAATTTTCCTCTTCAGTCCTGATTTTTTTAACCATTTGAATTTCATGTTTTTAAACCTTTGTTAGGTCTGAATAATACCTAGGAAAAAAATTGGGATTGATAAAAAATAAATGCTACAATCTTAAATTTTATAATAAGTAGTTTTTTTCGTAATAATTTGCTTTGAAACCAAATATAAATAAAAACTTAGAAGGTACACATATGCGTATCGTCAACTGAGACTGAAGAGGTAAAGTAAAATTAATTTTACTGTCATTATTATTCTTTATTTATTTATTTTTTTTTTGAAAAATAACCTTTCATGAATATTTTTAATGCTGTGATACCAGACCAACATTTCTCCAAATATATGAACCACAAACTGATGAATTACACGAAACTTTCATACATTTATGTCATACATTTATAAATGTACTTATATACCTAGAGTACATGTTGGAACTGCGGTGGAAGAGGTAGAGACAACAATGAAAGATGTACGTCTTGTGATGGAACCGGCAGAAAACGGTGAGGAAAAATGGCAGTTTTTCTCTCTCTCATTCTTTGCAGTTCTCATTCATTCAGTACAATTTATTACTTTTCTAAACGCACGATATTTCTCTAAATAGTCGTAATTTAGCAAGTCAATTACTTGTGTATGGCCGATCCTCTAATTCTAACGAAGCGTGGGAAAAAGAAATATTTTCGTTAATAATGTCAAATTATGTTTCTCGAAAGATTTTCCCCATTCAATTTTTGATGATTCGTTGCGGATAAATCAAGGAATTCTCAGATATGTACATTGTACAAAACTGAAAAAGAAAAAATATCAGAATAAATGAACCAAATTTGGTGAACATTCCGACACGGAACAGCTTACATTGTGCTAAGTTACAGTGATACATTTTAATTTCTTAGTGCAGTCAGTAATTTTCTTCACCTTCCGTGAACTCTGGATTTCCGATGCTTGCAAGCCATTATAGATAGAGATGTGTGGGCGAAAACAGTTTCATTTCAATTTATCCTCTTACAAAATAAACTTTCTCAAATAATATTCCAAAAACACTACAGGTCGAGACTAGCAGTCACCACTCGTCAGTGGCGACTAAAAATTATTTTTTGGCGACTACAAGATGTTATCAAAATACATAATTTCAATCTAGAAAATGCAATGAAACTTTGTTGGAAAAATAACCAAAGATGACCAAATTTATGATTAATCAGCAAATTAAATGTTTTTTAAACTTCAATCATGCAGGTGCGTTTTGTTTTTGTGTTACTTGCATAATGTCTTATTATTTGGATTTTAAAATAAATAATTTTATTTTTCAGATAAGGTTTTAAAGTTTTTTTAAAAACATTTTTCTTTTATATCTAGTAATTTAGTTAAGATATATGCAAGTACATAATGTAACTTTACTATATGCAGAATAAAGTAAAGTGGGATTGCAATTTTGGAACTTGGTTCAAAGTGGCCACCAACAACGCCAAAGTGGCTACTAACTTTTCCGGGTTTACTGGCCACTGCTCAGTATCAAATTTTTTTAGCCTCAAGCTTTAAAAAACACAAATTAGGTGGTTGTTGAAATGAAGCCTTCTCAAAATATTTTCAGAGAAATAAATTCGTGTCTGAAACCATGCATTTTTTTCGCCACATTCGATCAACTTGTCACTTTTTTTTAGTTGCTGGACTTGCAACGGCACTGGTCAAGAAACTTGTGATACATGCGACGGACGGGGGAAGCTAAAACATTACAGAGTGCTCATAGTCACCTGGTGAGTATCAGTCGTAGATCCAGCATGTCGGTCATGACTCCTTCCTTATGATCAAATGTAGCCTAGAATTGCTTTTGTATGGCTTACATTACGGAAAAATCGCCGCACAGCAAAAAATGAACTCTTGTTTTTACAGTATAATACTGGCAGCCGAGGTTCAATTTAAAACTGTAAAATGCACAGTAATAAACTGTAAACTAAGCAATTTCACAGTTTCTTAAGCTAAAGTTAGCAATTTTGCAGTTTGTTGCCGTGAAGTTTAGCTGTATTATACCGTAAAACAACAGTATAATACTGGCAGCAGAGGTTCCAGTTTTAAACTGCAAAATGCATGGTAATAAACTGTTGAATTGGCAATTTTAAAGTTTATTACTGTAAAATTAGCAATTTTTACAGTTTAGTGCTATAAAAATAGCTGTATTATACTGTGAAAACAACATTCATTTTTTGAATGTTTACTGTGTTTAACGGGTCTGTTTACAGTGTAAACAGCCCCGTTTTTGCACAAAAATTCCTTGTTTACCCTTCCCTTTCCGAAAATGAACCCATCCTAAACCAGATGCTTGATCCGCAATTTGATGAGTATTAAGTTTTTGAAATGACGTACTTGGTTTTACAGAGTTTAACTTTACAAAAAAAAAAATAAAGTGCTATGTTGTGCGTATTAGGAAGTGAATATCAATGCATAAAATATAGCTATTCCTTGACTGTTAGTGGAAAAATATTACAACTAATAACTAGCTCCGCGCGTAAGATCAAAGTTAATTCTTTTGGAAGCTAATTTACACTTATACAGAAACATTATTTTAATAAGGACCGCTATATAAATGAATGCGTATGTGCCGACGATACTGAGCTTTTGAGTTACTTTGAGTAAAAACACGATAACTCTTGTAGTAATTAAAATTAAAAAAATCTCACATAAGCGACAAGTGAAAAAATTAGCTCAATAGAAAACATTTCGTCCGCTATCAAGCAACGGTTAGTATTGTGTGCATTATCAAAATTTTAGATACACTAATTAGTCTGTATTATAATCGGTACAAAATTAACAAAATGAATTAAAACTACATTTAAACTAGACTTTTTTTTCAGAAATGAGGGGGGAAAAATAACTACCTCAAAACAGAGAAACTTTTTACGCCCTGATATGGCTAAAGTAAATGAAACATTTCGTCAACTTTGAGTATATGATGATTTTCGATTCACTCTATATGTACTATTTATATAGTTTTATGAACTACATTTCAGAATAAATTAAAACTATATGTCCAAAAATTGTTCATTGATATTTAAAATTTTGATCATAAGAAGTTCAAATCATAAACTTTGTTCAGTGACTATATTAAAAGCCTTCACCCCCGCTTTTTTTTTTGTTTGAAAAATCTTACTTCAGGAATGTAAAACTCACAATTTCTGTGTAACCATTATTATCTTATGCTTAATTTCTGTGCCATTTTTCAGATTTAAACATTGTTAATATTAATATTTAATTTTAGCCCTTTTTGAACATTTTACAATTTTAAGTTTAAAATAAAGTGTTATCTTTTTGTTTCTATCTTAGGAAAAACCACGTAGAACATTTTGTCACTGAAACTTCCAGTTTACCCAAGGAGCTAATACATGAAGCCGGAGGAAGACAGCTTTTTAGGGATGAAAATACTAG
>JAXGGA010007643.1:0-61406 GCA_038373865.1 Uloborus plumipes
AAAAAAGCTGTAAATCTGTCGATGTATGAATCCCATGACTCAGCAGAATCATCATATTTTCTCAAATTGAACATTTACGTTCTTGCTTTGAGGATTTGCAGTAGTTTCGATTTTACTTTGAGTTTTCAACATTTCCATTATTGCATTATTTTGTTCAATTAGTTTCTCAATAACCTTATCTCTGTTTTCCTCAGACATTTTGTATTGAATAATATCGAATTATTTCAACAATAGAAGAGGTGAAAGTTCGTTTCTAACACTTACAGTTCAATGGAGAACAACACAGAGAAGAAAGTTCGTTTCCTACCTTTTCAAAAGTTCATGGAGACTTTTGGTTTTGGCATCATGGGTTCTTTGCCGAAATTAACTACTTCTCGTCGCCATCTGTCGTGTTTTGGCTAGATAATTGATGTCTAGTCAATTAATGTAACACAAGAACCATGCTGTTATGTCACACAGTTACGAATACAGTTACACGTTAATACTTTACAGTTACAGTTAAATGATAATATTTAATTTAATATTAATTTTTTAATAATATTAATTTTTTTTTTTCTAGAAATTATATCAGTGCTAAAAACAGTCCCTGGCTATCCGGACCGTATTGTCTAACACTTTATTAACACAACATAAATTTGGCAAATTAATGTTTAAAAATAGAATAATGCAGCTACATTTTATTTTAGAAAATAAGGTCAAATTACATATTTCTAAAACTTAATATTGTCATGTAAGTTGTCTGGAGTTTTTTGAAAGTCCCCTGCCACAAATTCAAAGCTGCAATAGAAAAAATCTATTACTCTTGCAAATGTTTTTTGGCATGAGGTTAAACGCAATCAGAGTGAATTTGCCAAAAAATTGCTGAGAACGGTGTTGAAACACCGATTTCTTTAGTTTCAGAGCCACATTTGTAGTGGCATTTGGGTCGCTGCGAAAACAGTCGTCAGGAGGGTGATTTTATTAATGTTATTTAGTTTATTTATGAAACATAATAGTTATTATGTCCAAGATTTGTGGCTGAATTTACAGATAGTTTCGTAACTAATTATGTTCCAATCATTTTGCAGTACACAACAAAGTGCAAATAAATACACAGTCCCATGCCCAGTTATACTAGGCAGGGGACTTACCCCCTATCATGATTTATCAGAAAAACACGAACTTCAATTGGTCCTCTTTCAAACCAAAGTAACAGATTCATTTCCTGAGCAATAGTATTTATTATAATTACACGAACATTTCAAAAAAACCATGCCCGGACAGATTCTGTGTAAAAAATGACGAGTTTACAGAGAACCGCCCATATATCTGTTTAAGTCAGATAGATAAAAAAGGGTTTGAGAAAATGGAGACACTCACTTGTTTGTGAAGTATTGGATAATCCAGCTGGAGATTGTACTCGAAGACTTTCAAGTTTAGGGAATAGTTCTTCATTCAGTAAATCAACCAAATTATCAATTTTCGTATGCACAGCTACCATTTTCCTTTTAATAGTTCTATGTTCATCTTCAACATCATGAAGTTTATCTCCAATGCCTAGAAAATGTATTAAATATAGCATGACAGTTTACACAAAAACAGATTTAGTTCTTATTTGTTTAAAAAACATGAATATTAAGAGTTCATCTTTTGTTGAAAATGTAGGAGAGTTAAGACCCCAATAAAAATACAAGCAGAGTTCAAGATAAGCTACTAATTAATCTGTGGGCTTTTTTCACAAATTACTACACTTTTGCTTTCTTTAATCAAAAAATCCTATCTCCTCTTCTGCAGAACACAGGGAATTAAAGTCTTAAAAATAACATTCAAGAATAACTAAACAGATTTTTTGGATAGCAAACGTCAAATAAATATGATACTACATTCAAAATGATTAAACATCTTATAAATACTGATGAATAAAACTACTAGACAACTTCAAAAATAATAACATTATAATGCTACCTAACATGAATCAAGAACAGATTCAGCTTCTTGTTTTGGAGAGGGTAATTATGGAAATACGAGCACACAAACAGAAAGAGCGGGTCATAATTGAAATATTAAGGCAAATAGGTTGGGGCTCTCCCAGGAAAGCTTTGAAACTAGATTCTGAAAAATGGAATTTTTGGAAACACTTGGAGTGGTGATGACATAGGTAACTCAACTCATGGATCCGTGCTTGATAAGAACTGAATTATCGTCAAATTAGTCTCCATTTAAAAAAAAAAAAAAACCGACATCATTTGTGGCTATACTTAAGCAAAACTCCCACTTTCAAATCAATTGATGAATTTAAGACTATGCAAAACGTTTGCTGACTTTTATAACTTTTTTTTTAAAAAACCTCATTTAAGCATATTTTGAATAGCTGTAAAAAAGGAGGACAAAATCAACAACTTAAATTTAGAAAAAGACTTGCAAATCTTTAAATATCATTTTACTGCATAAAATCATTAAAATGAAACAACCTTATTTCATAATAATTCATTAACAATAAACAGTAGAAAAAACAGAAAATTCAGAACATTGATATATTTAATTAGCCTTACCTATAAAAATTATTATTTATGATAAAATATTCGAATCTAACTGAAACAATTTTTGAAAACCATGTATAAGTCATAATATATTCATTAAAATATAAAACAAAGTAAAGCGCTAACAAAATTGATTTCAAGTTAATTAAACATTATCAAGTGGTCAGGCATATTTACTGCTTCAAATTTCAGTTTAAAAAATATAATTAGTTATTCAAACAAATACCTTTGGTCAAGGAATTTATATCCCTTTTAAAATCCTCAACTGAAGAAATGACAAGCTTGATATCTTCAGTAATTTTCTTAAGAACTTTCATTTTTCTTTCTAAAGATGTTTGGGCAGCTGAAACAAAAATGGTTATTATTGATACAAACAAACAGCAAAACTTTCTTAAAAAACAAGTTTTATTAATATTCCAAAATGTAATGAGAAATTAAGAGCAATTATTTTAGTAAAGAAATAGATAAGACATTGTTTTCAATGAACATATGCTATTATCTAGTAAATATTTTCTGATACATCTATGAATCACTGTTTTTACCAAACAGTGGGCCACATTGAGGAATGGCAAAGTGATATAAGTTTCAGAATGAAAGAACAAATGAAAAAAAAATGCTATTAAATAAGAGCCTCAAAGCAGAATACTGCTAAATTTGGAACGTACGTCGCAGAACAGATACTTAAACTGCAGAACAATTCTGTTCAAATGCGAGAAAAAAATTTTTGCTGAAAAGGCAGATTTTCTGCAAGAAGTTTTTATAACTAAAAATATAATTTTGCAGAAATTTAGCACAATTTCTGCAGATGTCTTCAAATTTTCTTTCAAGTAACGTTTACTAGGTAGAAAATCAAAAGGTCGAATTTTTTGGGACCATTTGCAGGAACTTTCTATTTAATTTGAACGGCACAAAATCTTCAAAATTTGCTTCAAAATCACATGTTTAGTAAAAGACATTAGCAGAAAACCTATAGATTTCGGCAGAAAATAGTCTTTGGCTACACTTGTTTTATGCCCCTTAAACGCCCTTCTCAAAGACTAATCCGTAAATGATTAACTATGTAAGGCTAAAATTTTACCTTCAACACCTTTGCGTAGCCATCACTTGGTTGTTCTGTTATTCTGAGTGAAAACATTGTTTCATTATGGTGTCAAAGCACTCAAGAGTTCCTGGATGTTTGGGGGGACTGAGGCAGCTCTTTTAGCTGCCTAGAAAGGAGGCATAGTACAAGGTTTTTCATTTTCTGTTCAGTATATCGGCCTGAAATCTTAATTTGGTGCTTTTCTTTGCAGTTAAGACTGTGTACTGAACAAATATTTCATGGACCTGCATGACACAGTTTTGATTTCGGGATAACTTTTTTAAAAAGGTCACGCTTCTATGCTTACAGTGCTTGAAATACTTGCAGAACAATTTTGGTCGAATGATTTTACGTTGCAGAACATCACAAAGTATTCTGCTTTGGGGAATAAGAGTAAAATAATTTACCTACTTGATAGATAATAAATATAAAATAGAAATTTGTTTCCTTGTGTACAGGTAAAGCAACATTCCTTGGGAAAGATGATAAGAGTAAAATTTACAACAATAAATAGAACGAGATAATTAAATCATTTTTTGAGAATGGATTATAAAATAAATCCCATTGAAAAATTTAAAGTAGTTAGTCATCTGATTCTCTTTTAATTTAGACTAAACATATTAAGTTCTTTTATGCAGCCAAAATGCTGTTTCATTTACAAAGAACAAAGCCTCATAATTCATGCACAAAAAGTGAATTGACTCCTTTTAGGAATAGCCCTCAAATAAAAATGCATTGAACATTACTTCATCCACCAAAAAGTGACTTCTTCAGAAAAACAACTAATGTAGAAAAGTGCTAGAGAGCTAGACCAGATGTGAAGTTTCACTTTGTGTATTTTTAGTTAAAGAAATATCTTTATCATTTGAAAATTGAGAGTTCTAAAACATTAAACTGTTGAAAAATTACCTAAAGTATCAAGTCTTTGTTCCTCTGCTTCTTCTTTGAGTTGCCTGCTTTTTTTCTTGAAAACAACTGCCTGGCTGGATATGGAATCTTTACGGCCAGGTTCTGCCTATCAATCACATAAGAATACAATATAATTTAAGTTCTAGATGTGGATTAAATACTAAATAAACTACAATGTTGATGAAGTTAGTACAAATATATAAGAAAAATAATACAACCTACAAATCTCTAGGTTAGGGAGAAAATTGTCTACTTTGTCATTTGCTATTAAAAATTACTCATAAAAATCAGAATAATAATTAAATCCGGTGGAAAGCAACATAAAACCTAATGCATAGATAATTTGCACACGTATGTTCAAGTTCAAAAATCATTATCTTGATAGTAAATAAAATACTAGTGTCCATTACTCCCTGGATTTCCTTAAGCTAAAAGTATGTCACTTTGAGTGAATATGCGTTATACCTTGTTTAGTTCATAAATATTACTTATCTTCCCTATCACTCACTTATAACATAATGCAATAAAAATGTGTAGTACAATTGTACAATTAAGAAGCATACATTAGATATATCAAAGGTAATTAAACATCATAGCATTCTTTTGAAAATGAAATTTGAAAGAAAAGTACTTAGGTATAAAAAAGTAAGCACTGAGTTTTAAGAACTTTCTGTAGTGATTTGACACAAAAAGTATGGCTTTTTCAGAGTCATGATTTAATTTTCACTGCATTAAAAATCACTAATTAATAACCATTTTGTAAAATTGAAAACATTTTTCAAAATAGTGACTTTTATAAATTTTTCTTACTTTGGTTTCTTTCTGAGATTTAAGATTTTATGATCTAACCATTGAAGCTCTATCTGCAGAATACAGATATAAACCAAACACAACAAATAACATACCTCATAATAAGCTCGATCTGCAGAATTATAAGTTTGCAAGGCCACTTGCTCTGCCCCATCTATGTTATCCATAATATCATCATAAACTTTAGCAGCAAGCAATGGAAATTGAGATGCCATTTTAGATGAGCTAAAAAGACTGAAAAAATACAAACTTAAAAAAAAACTCATATCAAGATTTTATAGCATATGTATTCAATCTTGGTAGTAATAGAACCTATAGCAATAGAATAATTCACTCACATGAACTATCCATGAAAATGTTACAATTTTTGTCTCTCTTCATCAAAATTGTCTTTCTTTTTTGTTAGATTAAAATCACATTCTATTTCATGCAATATTATAACAAATAAATTTTAGATCTTGTTTATCTGCTGCATCCATTTCTAGGTAGTTCATTTAATATTAAAAAACAGAACATAAAACACAAAAAATATAATTCTAAGCACATGTATTTTACTTACTCTTGTAAGTATTGAGCTTGTTGCGTGATATGTTCTGCATGCTCAACCGCCGGTATGACAAATTTTTGAATATATCTAGGATTTACTCTAGCGAGAATACCCCGGTGATGCTCTAACTGTTGAGTTGCATTTTCTAACAAAAGTTGTAGTGGCAAAGCTTCCTAAAATAAGAATTGAAATCAAAGCAAACCTTTGAGAAAATGTAAATATTAACAACTTCACAACTCTTATCTCAACAACATTTACTCACAAAATAAACATTTTCCGAGCTTTTAGGCAGTCATACATCTCGAATTTTCCTCATTAATAATGAGCTGTTCATATGTTCTTTAGAACTGCCCAGCTTCTTTAGAACGGTTGTCTAGTTTCTTTAGAAAAGCCAGCACGTTTGAGAAAAATTCTTACACAGTAACACAATGTAAAAATATATATTCTTCCATTCATTGTTAATGTTTGAACTTGATAAAGAATTGAAAAATTATCTTCTCATATAGTGATCTTTAAATTTATGTAATTAAGTCATTATAAAAAAGAGTGCTTGATTTAATCAGGGCCATTCGAGGGCCGCAGGGTAATCTCACCGGGTGCCAAAATATGACAGGGAGCTGCATAGTGGATCTATTAACAGCAAGCTATCTATAGGCCGAGACTTTATCAAACCCCTTCCTTCAAAAGGAGAAGCAAATCTACTTAGAAAACCCAATTAAAGCATATAAAAGCAGTGCTCCAAAAATTTAAAAAAAAAAAAAAAAAAAAGATTATTAGCAGAAATGCTGCCTTTCAATATTATTTTAGTTATTATTTTGATCTCATAAGCAAATGCTTGACTGTGGCAAATTAATTTAATAACATACTTGGAGATTTTAATTTGATTAGATTGATGGAAATAAATATTGATTTTGTTTTCAAGAATATACACATGAAAAATACATGAGAAGTAATATTGCTGCAATGCGTAGCTACCAACTTTGCTTTATTGAAAAATTGATTCTGCTTGTGCACTGTGTGCCGAATAATGTAATAATTATTAAATTAAAAATGCCCCTCTACTACACATTGAAGAAAAACAAACACTTTTTTTTAGTGGGAGGGAGGAGAGCACCAGATAACTATTGGTGCCTCGAGCACGACAGCCGTGAATTTAATGCTCAATTATATACAATATATGATGTCAATGACACAGTAAGTCAATATTGTGCAATCCATACAAGTTATTTCAAAGGTGCTAATTAGAGCATGAATAAATATGTGCTATTGATTTTCAAATTGCTGCATATACTCATATATAGACAGACTCATGTACAAGTGCCCCAAACTTCTTAAGCGGAAGAGGAGCATGTATGAGTTGAATCACATTTCTTGGAAAATTTATTTTTAAGCTATGATCAATCAGTGATGGTAAGCATGGAGTCCAAAGATATACTCAATGCTTTAGGAAAAACAATATTGAATCCTCAATTAACTGAGCTTTAAGAATATTCAGGTTTTAAGCAATAAATCTAAGCAAAAATGGCTTGGCTAATACAAACAAAAAAATTTGCCATTTATACATTACAAATGGCAGAATTTTCTTCAATTAAAAAAAAATGGGATGAAATATGAATAACAGTAAAAAATAGTACAGTCAACGCTCGATATAACGACCGTCTCCGTCCTACAGAAAACGGTCTTTATAACGAGTGGTCGCTATAAGAGGTAGAGCATAGAGTATATTGGGATACAGTTGGGGGTTTTCTCACCGGTCATTATATTAGGATGGTCTTTATAACGTGTGTTCGTTATAACAAACGTCGACTGTATTTCAAAAAGTTTCAAGTTTTTTCAAAATTTTGTTCAAAAATGTTACTTACATAAAAATGTACTTTAAATGTAAGTTGAAAATAATTTAAAATTAATGGGAAACAAATATGTACCGTAATTTCGGGTAGATAAGCCGCGGCTTATACGTGTTTTAAAGTTGAATTTTAGCACCTGCGGCGTATCTGCCAGGGCGGCGTATCTGAGGAAATTTTCTCCTCACCCTTCATTTGTAAAGACTTTCATGTTCCTGCAATCGTGCCACAAAAGAAATTCCATTCAAACTGTAGAAGAATTAGCTCTCAATTGCTCTTTCAAACCGGTTTGCTCTGATGAAAGTCCGCCCCTCTCCCCCAACTGCTGTATGATGCGCTAACCAGCATGAGATTTCGTTGTTGTTTGTGTTCTTTCTCCAATGTTGCCAGATGCGCGATGATATACGTTTTACAAAGCGCTAAAGTGTTAACCGGTAAATCTCATCGAACACTTGCGGTAGTTACCAGTTTAACCGAGGTTATAGGTGCCTGTATCCGAACACACCCATAGTGTTTTAAAATATTTTAATAAATTAAAAAAATGAAGCTAAGCAATTTTTTCGATGTTGCGACTATTGATTTGAAATTTTTTAAATTTATAATGAAGTCGTGATTGTTTTTCTTTTTATTTTGTTTATTTTTTCATCCAACCAAACGAAAATGCATGTATCTGGCACCACTAGTTATTTGCGTAACCGCAGCGTTTTCCGATCTTTACTTTTTCGCGCACGAGGTCCATTTTTTCATTTTGCTCTCGTGCCTTTTTCATTTATTTAGGGCCATGCTCCACATCGACGTAAAGCAGAAAAATTAGGCAGAAGCGTAAAATGGATTCAATGGTGTTCCTATGGAAAGTACCCGGATTTTCGGTTTCTGCCTTCAGTTTCGGTCGCGTTTTACGCTGATGTGGAGCATGGCCCTTAATGTTATTATTTAAATTTGTATATCGCTGTTTGTGTAGAAAATAAAATACCCTATCGTTAAATATCGTATCTAGAAACATAGAAGAGACTGAAGACTTAGATGAACGTCAGAGGCGCCATGTTTTGATTCGCTTTACTGCGGCGTATACGATGGGGCGGCTTATCCGATGAACTTTTTTTTTTTAAGTACCGATTATTGTACATGCGGCGTATCCGATAGGGCAGCTTATCTACCCGAATTAAACTTTTATTGTTTGTTGTTAAATCGCAAATCAATAACTTTAATAAATATATTATTTTTAGTGACAAAAAGAAAATAATTACCTCCAAAATGGATGACACGTTAGAAATGAACTTTTCAGCATCAGCAAGCAACTCAGTTGATGAATTCAAGCTTTCTATGGCCAAGCTTCGAAAATTTTCAGATAACAGAGTGTTTTTCTGGAATATTATTGTTATTTTAGTCCATTTTTTCTTAAATATAAAAATGATTAATATTCCAACTACCAGAAAAAAAAATACAAATACAAATGCGACAACCAGCAACATTCTCTGGGCCCAACTGGGTTGATCCTAGTCAAATTATAGGCCCCCAATGAAGATCAATGGCCCTCTTAAAGCTATCTACTCCATTGCTCCTTACCGCCTCTTCCAGTAAACTATTCCAAGTTCCCACTACTCTGCTAAAATAGTAATTTTACCGAAAAAAGAAAAAAAAAAAACAAAAACAAAAATCAATCTACATATAGATAGCATCACTTGTGCACAAAATAGATGCACTGAAAAAGAGTTCAATTTGAGGAATCACTTTTATTCCTGAGTCCCCACCCCCCTTCCCTCGGCCCTCTCTCACTGGGCCGTGGTGGCCCGATTGGTAAGGCATCGGACTCGTGTCCGGAGGGACCCGGGTTCGATCCCAGCTGATCAAAGATCCACCGTCTTGATTAATGGTGGCTGGGAGGCGTTAAAAATGTCGTGTCACAAAGTCCTCCAAGTGAAACGATACCTCTGGGGTGCTGGGCATAGGGTTTGCTCGACCCTAGGTTATGGTTCAAAATTAAGAACAGAGCGCTCTATAGAGTGACCAAATACCGTTTAAACAGCGAAGCTGTGTAGGCAGGCGCGGATCCTGAGGGGGTGAAATGGGAATGAAATGACCCTCTCTCACTAATTAAAATATACAAATTTCACTCTTTAACATGCAACATGAGATAATAATTTTTTCAAGAAAGTAACCTTAAATGTTTTGGTAGATATTCCAATAAAGATTGCACTAATAGAGTGAACAAATATTTAAAAGCTAATGATGTAAGTAAAGTACTATGTTTGCCTTTGCAGGTTAATTTGATATTTTTTTTTTTGGCAGGAATACAAATAAACATAGTTAATGTTAGTACAAAATTCCAATCTTAAGACTTATTTCAGCTTCGTACATACTACTTTCGTAAATGGTCCTACAAAAGCAGTACATATTCAAAAACATGACATATAAACTATTTTTAGATGAAAAAGAGCTTTTATTTGGTTTGAATTATTGAATATTTGATGATACAAGCAAAAAAACTTCAAAAAGTGACATATATATCATATAAATTTCATGTTGGTTCATGATATTCCATGCATATTTTAATTTTAAAAGTACATTGAGTGATTTCAGCAATAGCAGCATTCAACAATTAATAATAATAGTATGAAGTATTTTCTTTTTTGGAATTTTTTTTTCTACCAGGGCTTTGCCTCCTTAATCAACTAAACACGAAGTGCAGGCAGCAATACTGCAGAGGCCAATAGTAACTACAATCCGTCACTTTTTTGAAAAATGAATTATTTATCAATCAGCATGCATTATAATTTGAATTGCTCTTATTTCTTTGATAAAATTTGAAAATCTAAGCCCCTTTTTAAAATCCATTTAGCCATTTAAGTTAAGCCATTTAAGTTTCTCAAAATAGAAAGTTCAGACTTAATAAACAAATATTCAGTATTAAAAAGCAAATAACACATTAAACAAACACATTAACAATAAAAAGAAAACACTCACATGTATGTTGGCCACTATTTCACGATTATCACAGACCATAATTGAGGATTTCACTGAAGTTAGTCGAATTTTTCTCTCAATGAGATGAATGAAATCGGTCAAAAGGTTAGTTAAATTGTTTAGTGTGTTTTCACCATACACATACGAGTTGAAATCCATTATTGCATTCTTCACAGCTTCAGATATTTGAGTTGCCTTTCTGGAATTAATTTTATAAAATTACAATCAATGTTTATATGATAACCAAGCAGTTAAATATTAAACATCGTGAATATTCTACATTATTTTACATTCAAAGGTATAATTCACAAAAGAGGTCAATTAATACACATTTGGTGTTGCTGCTGGTGCACTATTGAGCAACAGATGTCCGAAGTTGAACAAAAAGTAAGTCAATTGGGTCTGTGGAATGTATAAATTTGAGCCTCAATATAACGAAAATAAAGTGTATACTGTAGATTCAAATGCAGCGTAGTAAATGTTCATGAAACATTGACCAGTCCCCCACCCCCCCCCAACCCAATTCTGAAATTCTTCCCAAAACCAATTTTTTAATGGTTGAAAAGTTTTAACAAGAAATTCAAACTAATGAATATGTAATTAACACCAAAATCATTAATTTACTATTATTTTATCATTGTACACATGTTCTAATTATAAAGACTATTTGCACATTTTTTCTTAATTTTGGTATATTTTTTATGACTGAGGACAGGTAAATTAAAATGTATGTAAATATTATGAAATAATATATAAGAAATAGAAAAACCTCTAAAAAAGTTGTTTTCGATCTTAAAAAAGGAACTAGTGCAACTAAATCAACCTTTTCTTCAAATTAAGGATTTTTAAAGCTTTTAATACCCAATTGAGGAGAGTGAATCAATATAACCCACTCTTTGCACAATCAACTCTTAATACATTCTATTTTTATTAGAATAGTAGATGATGAAACCCAAGAGATTTAACTTCATTGTATATTAACAATACAAACAAATCAACAGCGATGAAAAATCAACAAATCACCTCATTTCTCTTTCAGCTTCTTCTCTTATTTCATCAATATCTCTTCTTAAAATCTGTTGAAGAACATCCTCCGCGTAGGCAATTCTTTCAGCAACTGCAGCCTCTGAGAAGTTTAAATTTGTACCTTGTTCTTGCAAACGGTTTACAGAATCTAGTGTTGAAAATAAAAAGTGACCGGTAGAATTAGCATTAAAGTATTCATTGTGGAAAATTATGAATGAATCCCTCTCAAAAAGCACTAATGATTCACTCTTAACCTAAGTTTTGCATTTTTCAATACAGACACACACAGGGCGGCATTTCAACATTTTGTTTGAGGGGGCGAGTTTGTTAAATATGAAGCACCTCAGTATGGAAAAAAAATACATATTAGTTAAAAGAAAGATTTCTTGAACTGGATTTAATATTAAGAAAAATTGGAGTTATTAAAACAATTTAAATTTTTTTGACCAAACTTTAAAATTATTTTGCAATTAGTTATCATTTAAAATGTCGTGATTATAGAAGTTAGTTTTTAACTTTTAGTCAAGTTTTAATCTGCGATGTTTGGCATCAAGAAGATTTTTTCTTTCCCCATCGATTTCCAGTGTCTTGTGCTATTCCCCAAACAGCTAAAGTTGAAAACTCTTTCTTGTCCCGTTGTACTTGTTTCAGAGCATTTTTTTCAGATTTCTCTGTTATTAGAAATAATTTTGAGAACATGTTTATGGATGAGTTTTATCAATTTTGGTTGAAAATTGGCAATTCTTTTTAGTTTCTTTTGCACGGGTTCGTTGATTTGCGTTATAAATAAATTGAATTTACCCGTTTGAAACATTCTGTGAAAAATATTTGGGGGTGCGACCGCCCCCTCTTGCCCCCCTTATTTGCCGCCCCAGGACACACAAAATGTAAGAAACACACTATTGAATTTCTTCAATTTTATTGAATAACTACAAATATTTATGAGGCAAAGGTATCTTCTGAGAGAAAATTGCATTTTATTTTCTTTTAGAAAATGATTTCCCAAAACTTTGTTGTGAGAAAAGGAAATGATAACTGTACTTGAATTACTGTAAGCAACATACAAATTGAAATGAAAAGAATATAGCATAAAGACACATACAAATAAATGGAGTATTTAAATACCTATGTATATAAAAATTAAATAAAAAAAACAATCTAACAAAAGTTATAAAACTTTATTCATAAAGGTATTTAAAAAACAATAACTTAAATACTCACAAAAGTGGCAGTGCATTAAGTAAACTAACTTAGTTCAAAAAATAAGAGTGAAGTGGAACTGCACTCATCTGAGTTGGAAAAAAGCAAGATGCAAAAATACCAACACTAAAATTAAAAGAAAAAAAAAAAACTATTGTGTCAAAACATTTTACTTTCAAGAAAAAAATCAATTTCAAAAAAGTTTTGTACTTAGCAGTTGTAAAATAATCAATATGCTTTTTTCATTTACTTTATGCATTATGCATTTATTTTGTGCAGTATGTAACAGACATTAAGTATGTCATACACATATTTAAAAAAAAAACTTTTTTTATAAAAATGCTATTTGTATAATGCAACGCCAGCATTGAATGGTATGTGAACTAACACAAACAATATGATAAAAACATACAAACCAAAAATGTTGTTCCATATTTTATCCAAATTCTTGTACAAAGTTTCAGCATCTTCCTTGACCTCTAAAGAGTCAAAAGCAAGATGGGGTGCTCTTAAATTTAAATCACGACCCTGGAAAAAAATAATAAACAAACATAATTTTCATGTTCATTTCATTTGGATAAACACAAAAATAAGAAGAAGAGCTTACCCTTAAATACATTAAATCAGCAAGAGTTTCAAAATCAAACTGGGTTGAAAAATTACGAGAAATATTTTGTGCAATGGCAATCACCTCAAAATATCTTGAAAGAGATTTCTAAAATGCAAACAAATTACAAAATTTTAAATACTATTCTAATAAAAGTGAACATTATTTTTAATGTTTTTCATAATTCATATAGATTGTTATAAAAATAACTAAGTAAAGTGTCCAGTAAATATACTTAATGGTAAAAAAGAGAAATGTCAACCAACTTGCCAAATGGTTTTCTCACCTCTAATTTTGCAGAAGTACAGCACTATGTTGGCCCAGAGCCTGTTGCTGGTCGTCGTATTTGTAACAAACATAAAAATCTTAGATTTAAGGGCTATTTGTAACTGCTTTTAGAAAATTTGCAAGATTTTAATGCGACTATTGTACTTCTCCTCCTGTGTAATGTTACTTAATAGCCAAAATGTCCTTTCTGAGTTTTTTTTTACCCATAGAAGAAATTTTAACTCGAGAAAAATCAACTTTTAAATCTAGCTTTTCCCAGTTTAAAACAAGAATTAAAAACAGAAAAATGGAAAGACAGAATGACAGAATGAAATGTTACTGCTTTACTATACACAACAAACTATTATCAGTTTAATCTGTAAATGTACCATTTGAAATAAAAATGTGCAAACACAATAATGCAAATGAACTACAAACCTGTAGTGAGATTGTTTGGTTGTCCAATTTTAACAAAGGAAGCCAAGCAGGGGGCACAAAAGAGGTGAGATTAAATCTTTTTGCAGATTCAATCAAAAAGTCAGCATCATTTAAAAGAGGCCCAAGACATTCATCATCACAGGCTGTTGGGATGAAAATCCATCATTAAAATGAAGTTAATGAAGAAGCAAGCTGTTTATAGACATGTTCCTCAAATGCAGCACACAATTTTGACACCCATGGATCTCTGACATAATACCATTTCTCAATTTCTAAAAACTTTTAAACATGAATCTAAAAGTATCCTGATTGCTTTTTAAATCATAGCGATGATACTTTACTGCTTTTGAAAGCTCATGAATTGAGGTCAGTAAAACAGTCCTATGATTTAATGCGGAAAATAAATGTGGGTACATAAATTGCCATTAGATGTACTGATGTCTACTGATTTATCAGTTGATTGAGAAGCAGAAATCACTGACTTTGTTTATTAATATTGTCGATAGATACCTCAAGATTTGCATGTAGCTGTTGATATAGGGATAAATATTCATTGATTTTTTACCATTTGATAATTTTAGCACAAGATGCCACAGAAGCAGTATCTTACTGCTGCAGGAGAGAACTTGCTATCTCCATGTTTTCTTCAACAGTCTTTCGAGCATATGAAAACAGCTTTCTATGTGACCAGAAATCAGGAACAAAGTTTTAAAGATTTACAAAAACCATGATCTGCCTTGTTTGGGGCGACGCTCATCTCATCATCATATGAATAAGTGCCAATAAGAGATAATGCTAATAAGAGTAAGTAAAATTCACTTCTACAGTAGAGGCTTGATTATCCAAGGTAATGTGGACCAAGGGTACCTCGGATAATCCAAAAGTCAAATAATACAGTCAATGTGCAAATCAAGAGGGAAATGTGGGTAAACTGGTGAAAAGAATATACAGTTCATTTGATTTATTAGCACTTATGACATAATCAAGACAGTACAGGCAAAAATGAACAAACTGTTCATTATAAAACTACTGAAACAACTCGCTTTACAATGGTTTACACTTGTATTTTTTTAAGGAATAATGTACCTTGGTTAACCACAATCTTGGTTAGTTGGGGCTCGGATAATTGTCACTCTTACTGAAATAAGAAAAAAACCATAATATGAGTACTTACACTTGCAACCAACATCAGTAAGGATGAAACGTGCAATACACTGGGTACAGTCTCGTCCACTTATATCTTTCCTGCAATGGCACTGGCCAGTCATACGATCACAAATACGATCCAAAGATCCATACGGATTGCAGTTACAAGGCTGGCAACTTCCTCCTGGTGTTTCCGGATTGCCATAATATCCTCTTGAGCATCTGAATTTAAAAAATGCTCAGAAATTACCATTTTAATCATTAAATATCATTACACAAAATAATAGGAAACAGTTTCAATATTAATCATTTATATAATATACGTACGTACCTTTCACAGTTTTTGCCTTCATAACCAGTTTGACAGTTTGTACAAGCATGGTCTTTTGTCTTGCCAATTCCAGTTTTAGAAAGGTTTTTGAAGTCATGTATATCACTCTCACAAGTGTCACTGAAACTGTGATAGAAAATGAAGAAAAGAGGAATTATAATTATAAATAATATTTTTCTACCAAAAATAAAATGAGGAAAAAAAGAAAAGAAAAGGACATAAAAAATAAATGAAAACAAATTTTAAGTACGGATTAAAGAGAGAGATTCAGAGGGGGAAATAATAATTGAGTAAAATTTTATTGAGACATTTAATAGTAATTTCTAACTTAAAACTCAAATCAATAACTAAAAGGACTATACATCATAGTGCATAAAAATAATCAGAATCCGTACTTGTTTCAAGGATTGTCATGTTTTAAATGCAATAACAAATACTTTAAAATATTAAAACCATCAAATACATCAAAGTATTAGGTGCCAATATAAAGTAGATTTTATAATTGCAATAATTTTTGATATTAAAATAATAGTAATAATAATAATAATAATAATTTTTGATATAAATAGGAAAATAACCACAAGTAACAGCTTTAGACCTGCAAAAATACACATTCTAAATTTTGTGCAGCAATTTAATAATAATAACAACAACTGCTAGATAAAATATATGCAGAGAAAAAAAGGTAGTAAACATATGTACCTGTTATTTGCAAGAGGGCACTCACATGGGCGACAAGGAGATCTCAAAGGGTCACCGAAAAATCCTTTAGCACAAAGTTCACAGAAAGCACCTGTGGTATTCTCTCGACAATTCTAAATGTTTCAGAAAACAAAGCAAAGAATGAGAGAAACCAAAAGCAAATTTTGCAGACAGAATTTAAATTGAAAATTTTTAAAATAAAGATATACTGAAATAATAAAAAAAAATCCCACTACATTTTATATACATATATATATATATATATATATATATATATATATATATATATATATATATATATATATATAAGTATAAAAAATATCAATATACAGAAGTTCAGACCCTTGAAATTCACAGATGAACTAATGAACTAATGAACTACTGATTCAAAGTACAATTTAATTATATATACTAAAAATTCTAGAGTACCTGACAATGCCCCGTGTTTGGATCGCACATCTCACTCCTATTATTGCATGGGCACTTAGCAGATTCTCCAATTAAATCTATTAATTCTTTACTTTCATTCAGAGATTTCATCTTTCTGTAGAAACCTTTGCCAGGATCCTTTGAAATGAAAAAAGTTGTTAAAGCACAAATAATTAAAACTTCATAATGTGTAGAAATGCACATACATGCAGTTTGAACAAGTCCTTTTTCTTTTCTCTCCTATGGGACTGGATAAGAGTCATCATCCTTTTGCACACTTAGTGTAATACCCAGATATAGTATCTAGTCTTTCATGTGCCACCATTAAGGCGAGGATGTTAATGGTACAGACAGGACCTGATTAAAATATCACAGGGCCCTAGGCCAAATACTTTTTTGGGGACCCTGTACTGAGGTTTTACATTATTAAGCATTGAATCAACAAATTTAGACATTGACGAGAGCAATTTTGGCCATTTGGGGGCCCCTAAATTGAGGGTGCCCAAGGCCTAGTTGGCCTATTTAGTAATCGGGCCCTGGGTACATAGTTTTGATGCCCAGTTTCTACCAGATGGATGAACCTGGGTTCTCTTTGATACAAAATTGCATAAGGGATTAAATTTTGTCAAGGGCATTGAAAGCAAATTAAGTACAAGGGATCTTTTACATGTGATATAAGCATATGCACAGGCTGCACCTTACCCCTTCCAGAAATTCTGATACAACTGAGATAACATATACTGCAACAGAGGTCCCCTCTTAAGACTGGTAATTAAGTCCCTCCTCCCCCCCCCCACCCCAAAAAAGGTATGGAGCCAAAAAGTATGGCCAAAAATAAGATCAAAAACCTTCTCAAATAAAACCCCCTAAAATTTAATTGACACAGTCTTTACCATGGGCCCCTCCCCCCATGAGTAAAACAGATATAGATAGGCAGATAGAAATTAAAATACAAACCTGGCAGGACAATCCACTGTACTCTCTTGGACAGTCACACATTTCAATACCAACTGCAACATATGGGGAAGCTGGAGTGGGAGACAAATGTACAGCAATTTCCATACTAATATCTTTAATCCTAGAAAATATCAGTACATAATAAGAAATTTAACTAATATATTAAAATACAATAAACAACTTGAATAGAACTCACCTTAAAACATTTCCACTGGAGGCAAAATAAAAATATATAAAAGTTACTATTTACATCAAAAAGTATATGAAGTTGTTAGAAATATTGTCAAGACCAAAAAACATAAATATAAAAATGAAACAATAAAATACGAAGAAAACAAAATGAATGAGTGTAAACATCCAGTTTTGAGATGAAGTTGGAAAAGAACAAAGTGCTTATTGATATAAAGCAGTGAGTAACTGCCCCTAAGCAAGGGCTAAGGCAGAAACATGCAATACACCGCCAACTCGGCTATTTCGATCAATGGACAGCTGTTTTGAGCTTATTATGCTCTCATCAGCATGGAATACGAAAGTAGTCGAGTTGGAGGCCTTCCAACTGGACTACTTTTGTATTCCATGCTGATAAGCTCGAAACAGCTGTCCATGGATCGAAATAGCAGAGTCGACGGTGCATTGCATGCTTATTGATGGTTTTTTTTTCTCCCTTCATTTTAATTTCAAAATATAGAAAACCAAAATAAATGAAAAAATAAATAATTTAATTCTTAACATGCTAGCATGAAAACAGAATGTTTTAAAAAGTTGAACTGCTACTTTAAAAGATTGAGAATTAAAATATTCCACCTTGCCAGTAAGGATGCACCGATAAGCAAATTGGCCGATTACCGATTAATCGGCTTTTGATAATCGGCCGAGCCGATTAATGATCATAAAGATCATTTTCAATACTACACATTTCACAATCACTGTTTTTTTTTTCTTTCTTTTACAATTCCCATTTTAGAAATAGTTACTAATTTATCTTTTAGAGAAAATTAATTTTTTTTAATTTTCCTAGTTCTGCCAAAATAATTTATCCAATTTTTTGAACAACGTTTCATATCATTGTTAAAAAAATTACATTAACACATAACATAATTAACATGTTGTTAACTACGTTAACTGGACATGAAATTTCAAAAAAAAGGGAGGAGATCTGATTCAGGAATGCTTTTAATTTAAAGTTTATTTTCTCATTACATTAGTAGGAATTTAATTCAAAACTTTTACTTTTTGCGAAATTTAGAGGTAAAAGCCAAGGAGAAAAGTATTGAATCATGAAAAATGTTGCAGCGATGTTTTTAGGTGTACATTTATTTAAAATAGGAAATTTAAATTATTAAAAAATGCATATCAAATGTGAGGATTATTTTTTGATATTTCATTCTTTGAATTATCATTTTTTTGATTTTTATTCACTACACTTTCGTACTGCATGTTTTCAGGAATTTATTTATTTATTTCTAGTTTATAAATTTATTCGCAGTTTCAAATTCAAGGCATATTTAAAGAAATTTTACTCAACAAACATTTTTCTGCTAGTTGAATTGCCAAAATTTGACTAATTATAAATAAAATGAAATGTTTTGGAATTCCAATTTAAAAGTTCAGCAATACAATTATTTCTAATAGTGTCATATGAATCTAAGCTGTGGGGGTAATCTTTTAATGCTCCATTCAGTTTTAAGCACTAAATGAAAACTATTTGTGTTGTTTTTACCCTGTACTCTAACCCCTCGTACTACATGTTTTAGTGAGAATTTCAGAATATTGCATTTATTCTCTGTTGATAAAACTATTTATTAAAGTTTCTTGGTGAAGATATACTTTGAAAAAATATATTTAAAAAAAAATTTCTACCTATTAATCGGCATAATTTTGCCGATTATTAATAATCGGCAAATGGGTCGATTGTGGCCGATTAATCGGTACTGCCGATTAATTGGTGCATCCCTACTTGCCACTATATGCTAAAATTTTATCAGCTATGAAATAGAAATACAAAAGTGGCAACCGGAAACACACTTTATATTATACTCAGTTATTTTTCAGTTTAGTGAACAATAAACTATGCGAGGGGCAGCACAGGCTTCTCCATATTTCTAGTGTTGAAGTTATATAAGATTAATTATAAAAAGTAAATATTACCTAACAATTTTCACATCAGCTCCTTCAGTAGCTCTAATCATTATATATTGAACATTTTGTAGAGCAAACATCATAAGCATTCTTGTAACGGGAACTTCAGGATTTTCCAATTGAGTCCATTCACTCTGAAATACAAAATTTTCTAAATAAAATCTTACTTTGTTTCTCCACTCCCCCAAATCCCCCCCCCCCCCAACATATTTCAACTATTGTGGGCATTTTATTACTTGTACATAAATTTCTAGAGAAATTAAAAAATTTTGGGGATTTATTTAGGTATTTTTGCACGTCGTCTTTTAGTTTCAGGAACACTGAAAAAAACGTGCACTAAGGTCCCAAAGAAAAAATAAGCAAAACTGAAAACAATATGACAGAAAATGGAAAAAGTGTCCAGAAGTTGAAAAGGACATTGGATATTCAAGAAACTTCAACTGAAAAGGTTTTTAAAAAATTGTGTCAATTAACGTACAAGTAAGTCCTGTAGAATAAATAGCAGGGTGTAAAAAAATCATTGATTTTTTTTAAAAAATCAAATAAATCAGATTTTTTTTTATTTAAATCAGATTTTTTTTATTTAAATCGATTTTTTTGATTCTTTTCAAAACAAAATTAGAAACTTCAGTTTATAAGTAATTTACATTTATGAATGACTTTCCTTTAAGTTTTTAAAAATACAAAACAGGGGCGGCTCCTCACTATGGGCCGGGCCCACCCAGAAAAATTGGAAGAAAAACTAATACATAATTAAAACATATCGTTTTGTATTTCTGTTCAAAAAATAAAAAATAAAAAAACATAGTGCACAAAACATATTTTAAACCTACAGTCCCCCCCCCCCGCACATCGCTAACACAGCACAAGAAAGATTTCTAACTCCATCAATTTTAGCGCTTCGCACGGCTTAGAACGAGCTTGAGGGCCGCTCTCAGTAGGCCCGCGGCCAACTCCGCTTTTAGCCAATCGCAGTGGCTGGATTAAGAAGAGCGGTTCCATGATGACACCCTTTTGTAACATTCGACCTGTGGGCCCATCTTCCCTGGCCCGGGATTTCCCTTTGTCCCTAACCAAAGCGGTGGAGAGGGAAGTGTCTCCTCACTGCGTACAGGAGCAGAATGTGAGGTCCTTGCGTTAGGGAGAAAACTCGCCTGTTCTCATTTCGCACTCTTCGTTTTTCTCTTTTCCTTTCTTTCTTTTTTTTTTTGAATGATTTTAATAACAAGTCCTTTTTTTTTTTTTTGTCTTTCTTTTTTACTTTCGACACCTATTACTAACAGGCATAGAGATTGCTAATTACGCCCCCCTCACCTATTTGTAATACAGTGCATGTATATTTTATTGGTTAATTTGCGTTTGGGAACAGAGATTCTTATTCACAAAATTTTTGTGTGAAGACTTTATTTTTGACTTGCAGACCGTTTGCCATTTTCTTGGTATTAGTTTGAATTTAATCTCATAGTGTTGTAAGTATTGTATGAACTCTAGAAACTTTGTCATCCTTCCGGGTGTGACATTATAAATGCTTGGAGAATTAATAAGTATTCTTAAGCTCTAAATGCTAAATTTATTTAGCCGAATCAATGATTACATTTACATCCAGGACCAAAGTCGTCCAAAGAGCAGCCAACACCCTCCCCTTAAAATATCGATGAAGTAGTTCTCCCCTTCCCTCTTTTTGATAATCATCCCTGCAACTAATATTATCACATTCATAGGGATTTTAATGTCCGAAAAAACACTTAGATGTTGAATAAAAACTTTTGCTACTCTACAACTTTTCTTAAATCTTATGACACGTAACATTAACCTTCTACTACAAATTCATTTAAAGCAGTAACTAGAAAAAACAAAACGTTGAAATTGAACGTTCATAAAAATATTGAGTGGATCAACGTCTACTGTATATAAAAACTATATTCAGCTTAAAAATGTATAAATGAATAATACACTTATTCTTTAAATTATTATTATTTTACAAATTGCTTCATAATTCATAGAGGAAACACGTGGATATAAAATTTCGCAACATTTAACAACTATATTTTGCAATATATTTTTCTGAAGTTTTACAATATATGAAATATTAAATACTGTTTAAAACAATGTAGTTAAATTAAAAATTTCTATCAAAGTTTAATAACGATACCTAATGGTTCTGATGTTCTGAAAAACTAGGCGTTCTACAAGATTTTTTATTTCTAACATATAGCATGTTACCATGACTATCAGTCAAATCACGTATCCGAAAAGAAATTAATTATCAGTTAATCAAATATTTCTGACAAACATAATCAAATTAGTCAGTTATCCGTGTTTTAATTTTAATGTTATTCGAATCGGTAAGTCAAGATCCAGATTATATTGTAAGAAAAATAAGTGTTTTAATATTGTTTTGTACATGTATATGTATTTCCTGAAAATAATTCGATTCAGCTCATCACTAGTTTGAGTATACGATCATACATTGGTAAGTGAGTGGAACCATAACTGTTCAAGCCAGTGTATTCCAATTTATTTAAAAGCATACACATACATTAAAATTGAAAGTTAATGTAAATATCATGGCTATAAAAGTAACATTTTTAAGTTGAAACACCGTTAGGATTTGTTTTTTCATGAACTGAAATTGCAACATTTGTATCCAAATTTAAAAAAAAATGTAAGCATACCTATATCGAGTCATTTACCTTATGAGTTCCTTAATTTGATGATAGAGGCTTTCAAAAAGAACATGGTGCAGGTTGTAGACATTTTTAGGGGGTGAGAGGGTGTGTTTTAGGCAGAAATGTTCGTTTTCTTTTTGAGTACAGTCCCGTAATGTTTGAGTAATGGCACCGACTTGTGGCGTAACACTTTTAATCTCCCCAAAAACAACAGTGTTGTAAAAAAATCCCCCGCCAAGAAAACCTTAAATACTCAGCCTTAAAAAGTTATGATATCGAGTTTTCCCGCCAAGTTTGTGCCAAACTACAACTAACCTGTATGTATAGTTCTTTTAAATTGTTTTCTGTCCTGCCAGGCGGGAAACTTTGTCTTGTGAGGTGGTTGCTTAATGAGTAAAAACTTCCCGCCTGGCAGGACTGAAAACAATTTAAAAGAACTATACATACAGGTTAGTTGTAGTTTGGCACAAACTTGGCGGGAAAACTCGATATCATAACTTTTTAAGGCTGAGTATTTAAGGTTTTCTTGGCGGGGGATTTTTTTACAACACTGTTGTTTTTGGGGAGATATCACATGTTTTTGCATTAATATTATTTCTTTGCCTGTTTTTTTTTTCTCTTCAAAATTTATTTTGCATGTTTTTTTTCCCTTCAACATTTTTCTTGGCGGTCCGACATATGTGGTTTTCTTGGGCATGCATTTGGTGCAAAAGTTCAAGGATCTTCTTCAGTCTAGGATAAATTTGAAATCAATCACAATGTACCACCCGAACCGACGCAAAACAAAGCTAGTTGCTAACAATACTACGATTAAATTAAAAGTTTAAACAAAAAACCCAACCCTTACTGCCGATCTCATATTAAAATGAACTAAATTGAAGATCCCTTTTAAAAGCCTTATGCAATAAAATCAATTACAAATATTTTATTTGTTAACAAATAGAAACTGGCAACAGATGAAATTATCAATCATTGAGTTTTCTTTCCTCGCCGCCCAACAATGACAACATAAATGCTCAGATGTTGAACAGAGCTAGTAGATAGAAATCGGACCAATTTTAAGCATTAATAACTCCGGGGTGCGATGACCCCGGGGGGTAAATTTTGGGAAAACGTCCTCAATGTCTCATCGAGAATATTCATACCAAAAATCAACACTAAAGACCCCCGGGGAGAAAAGATACGGAAAATAAAAACGAGGGGGGAGGGGGTGGGGGGTCGAAAAACCCCCTATGCCGAGCTTTGGGACAAAATAAATGTGGGTGCAAAATGAGAGCTCAATCCGAGTTACCGTTTAGTCTGGACCCCTGTCAAACAATTTTTAAAAAGTGCGAAAAATAGCGATTTTATAACATATATCACCCCTCCCCCTGAGGGTCCTGGATGTTTTGCTTTAGTATGTGCCGTCAGGGGCCGCTGGAGATTGAGTATACCAAAAATGAACTCTAAGGATCTTTATGGGGCTGAGATACAGAGGGGTGAAAACCCCGATTTGGTTACTCGCGTAAACAGTCCTTGTCGCTCTTTTACATTTTTATTGGCGACGGAAATTTCTTGGCGGCTTGTATTTGGTTTTCTTGGCGGGGCGGGACGCTCCCGCGTCCCGTGATGTGATGAATATTTTCACTGTCCGAAAATGGCAAAATTCTGAGAGCTAGCTTTGAGAAACATTAGTGATGTATAGGAAGTATGTCGTCTGTGAAAAATATTGTTATTATCATTACATTGATCGCTTAAGGCTGGTATAACATTTAAAATATAAAACCTATGTATCAAATCAAATGAGATAATTTTGCAATGCAAATTTGTATTAATAGAATTAAATATTATTTTATGTCGCTCAACAATTAGTTTAATAGTTGTTTCCTTCATTTTTTTTTTTTTTTTTTTTTTGTAAGCATTACTGGGGGAACATATAATTGCGGGCCCACCCACTAAATTAAGGCACGAGCCGCCACTGATACAAAAAGACCTTTGAAGTAAAGCTTCACCAAAAAAGTATGGGGTAAAACCGGATTCAATGCAAATGCATATGATTTTAATCACTTTTAATACCAACAAAATTATGAAACACTATACAGAAAAAATAAAGACATTAAGCAGCATTACACGAAGTTTTAATAAAATGAGAAGTACAATGAAAAATTTGTATACAAAAATTTTAAAATTAAATATGACTTTTTGAACTGTAATGAAAATAATAAAAAAAAAGAAATTAAGAAATCAACAACTAAAAATCAAATGGGGCAGGAAGCTCAACCCAATCCTCACTTCATTCAGCACCCACCCCCCTCTTTATTTTGTAAAGATGGAATCATATTCCATTTCATCCACTGATAAGGACTCCCCCCCCCCCCACAAGTTGCTAATGCAAGGCATAGAAAATTCATCTTCTGTCTGGTTGTTTTTGTTTTTTCTTTTACTGAAAGTATATCACACATCCTATCATGTCCCTCCCCTCTCAATTTACTCTTTGCAACACCTGCCCTGCAGCTGCATGTATTTTCTTTATTTCACATATTAGACAAAACAAATAGCATTATTTGAACTGCAACCTTCCACCATCTGTGGAGGGGGGATGAGTAGGATTACTTTTCAATTTATTAGATGGAAATCAAAGCTCTAAATGAAAATAGCAAAAATAATGAAATTGGGATTGCCCAAGAGAATTTTATAAGGATTAAAATAAAAAGTGATTTAAATCAATGATTTTTTTAAAAAAATCAATTGATTTAAATCGCGATTTAAATCACTGATTTAAATCAATTGATTTAAATCACTGATTTAAATCAATTGATTTAAATTATTGACATTCTGATAAATAGAAATATTTATTGTGTTTTTAAATCTTTCTTCAGCCACATATCACTTTAATTTCATATGTAACAATTAAAATTTGAGTGAAAGATACAATTCATATCACACAGTTAAAGTAAAAATCTAGCGATTATAACTTTTTCCAAAGAATATTGAAATCACACGGATAACTCTGCCAATAACAAACGAAGCCATTCCTTCAACTTCTAATATTAGCTAAAAGATTTATTAAACTTTTAAAAGTATTACATTTTCCAACAAAGGATATAAAGTCAGAAACTTACTTCATGAAAACGAACAGTGTGTTGGCCACCGGAAATAGGCAAGAATGGAGAGTGTGCAAGAGTAACTCGATTCCCATGCATGATCACCAGCGGATATTTGTATAGCAAAGGATCCGGATAACGTTTAGCACTCTGACTTTCAATATGGAAACTAAATAAACCATTGTATGATCGTGTCTGAAAGGAAATAACAAGTCATTAAAACAAAAAAACACACAAGAGCAATAATAAAAGAAAAAAAAGAAAATACATGATAAAGACAATCCAATGACCTGCATAAATAATTTTTACTATACATCACTAACTGATTAGTTTTAATCACTTCCAATACAGCAAAATGCGTACATGCTATTGACTTTGCATGTACACATTTGCATGAACATGCAAAAAGCCCAAGACTTTGAATCTGAACAAGCACAATGACATCGACTTAGACTCAAATACTTAACACTCTAGTTCTGAAAAATGTACTAGTACATCTTCGGTCACACAAGATATTGCTATTCTCTAATTAGGAGTGAAAATTTAAAATGAAAAATAAATTATAAACCACATGAATTTTTAACGTGTGCAAATGAAACTTACTTTTATTCACAATAAAATAAAAATGTAAATTTAATTGCACTGTTATAAAAGCATTCACGATAGACTTTTTACAAACATTTTTAAAAAATACTAAAAATAAAAAAAGGAAAAAAATACAGTATACCTTTTCTCCAAGATATTCACGAGGCAACATCCAGTATATTGGTTGAGTTAAAACAAATGGAATTCCCATTTTCACATTGCCTGTTTGACCTCCCACTAAAGGAAATCCATGTTTTGATGCTAAAGGTGTATTACCCAACTCAAACTGAACTTCTCTTGCAGGTGAAGTAATCTATATAAATTAAAAAGTAAATGAATAAATGATATTAAAAAATCAAAAATTGCAATCATTTTTGGTCATGTTATAATTACACTAGTAATAAAAAAATTTACTTTGTAATCATTTGAGATCACATCATCAGTTACTTTAATGCATTTTAATTATTTAAATCATAAGAAATTTTTAACTATACCTTTGACCAAACCATTTCAGCCTGTTTGCAAGAACTAGATCGTTGAAAGCAAAAGCACTCATAACATCCTTTGGGATTATCAACAGTTAAGCCAAAAGTTCCAGGTTTGCAGACATTACACTTTGTTCCTTCCACATTCTCCTATTGAAATGAATCAACACTGCATAAATTTTTGTGCTTCACATTAGTATTATTTTTATTCTCATTTAAGATTATGTAGAAAACATATGATGTTGAAATATTCTGTCTTACCAAAGAAATACAATGTTTAATTTTCATAATAGGTAAATTTATAACAAATAAATAACATTAGGAGCAAGCACAACTGAAAACTTGCAAAATCAAGCGAGACTGAGTTGCCACATGCTAATTTGGTTGTTTTATTTGTTTATTCATTTATTTATTTTACAATGTAGAAAAGTACAAGGTTTAAGAATTCATAAAACTGACAGATTAGACATTCAACTATAACCTTTTCAGTTAAAATACAATGCATTGAGAACATTTGTTTAAAAAAAGATTTCATTTAAAATCATGAATTTTTAAAAAAAATCAACATTATAATCAATAATTTTATTCAAATGCCAAAGACATTCCCCAATAATAACTTATTTTTCGACAAAATCATTCTCAGTTGTTTCGAAACAATGAAAAGTTTAAGGTCAAAATAATATCAATTAAATTAACAATAGCATAAAAATAATATTTAAGAGAAAGAAGAAAGGAGGAGGAATCAATTGATTGGTTGTATGAAGTAGAAAACACTAATTAAACAAAAATAAGTAAAGCTCCTACTACAGTAAAACAAAATAGAAGATATACAAACCAACCAAATAAATTTCCTACAGCATTATTAAGCTGAACTTGAATCTTACCTTGCAAGGGCATTGGCCATTCTCATCACACTGACACAGCCCTTCAGCAGTACATTGTGAACTCTCTGTTCCATCATATTCGCATTCGCACTTGAGACATAGTGGAAATTGGAAATGAGCAAATCTGCATTTGTCACAGCGTCTTCCTTCGTAGCCTTCAGAGCAAAGGCAATTTCCATTGTCTACATCACATATGTCACTAGGAGAACCACGCCAATTACAGTTGCATGGCTGCAAGTAAAAATAGAAAATCAATAAATCTTTTTTTCACCAATAATATTCAACTTTCTTTTTTTCAACAATAACCAACGGACACTTCTAAAAAATAAGTCATGTTAAAAATTAAGAGTAAAAAAATTATTTACTCTTTTGAAACTGAATAATTTCTTCTTTTACAATCTCACAAATTTGTACATGAAAATCAAACTCTTACTTTGGGTCCATAAATTAACTTTTCTAAAAGCATTTTGTGACATATTTTTCATAAGAGTATCAGAGAACCTTGCCGCTTTTGCATTCTTAAGCTTATATTTGGTATTAAAACAAGGATGAAATTGCAAAAGCCAAATGCGAAAATTTAAGTACTTTCTTTCTTAGAAATTACCTCGCCACAAATTTAAGATAGTGCTCCCACTATGTATAATACCTTATTTGTAAAAAATAAAACATTAATTACATGAATCATGAATGCAATGACGAAACACCAAGAGCCCTTCTTTAATCATCCACTCATAATACACTTCAAAGATCATAAATATCCTTCCCCCTTAAATTTGTCTTGAAAATAATCAGGAAATTAGTGAAAACTTCGAAGTTGTTTATCATAGGCAATTTAAAAAAATATTTCTGCACATTAATTGAGCTTGAAAGAAAATGGGAGCTTAATTCGACCAAGTTGGAAATACATGATGCGAATCTTGATCATGTGCATTATAAAAACCTTTTTACTGAACTTACTTGACAACCATGCAAAGGATCATACCCCCAGGATGATTGAGTACACCTCTGACAGTATTCACCTTCTGTATTGGGAGGGCAGACACAAAACCCTGTATCAGGATCACAAATATGTCCAGGAATTTTACATGGTTCACATTCTAAGAAAGAAAACATAATAGGAAACATTTAAAATAATATCATTTTCAAGAGAAAAAAAAACTTAATTACTCATACTCAATACTTCTATTTTCAATTAAGCTAGTAGCAGTTGACACTTATGATAGAGAAAAAATTACCATTTTTTTAAAATTAAATATTTGAATCAGTGACACTTAAATAACGATCAATATGAAGTTGCACTGTTAACTTTAAGATTTTGAGAAAATATTTCACAAAACTGTCAGTTTTATTTATACAAAATGATCCAACAAAAGAAATCATTCATGCAGTTGATGCTCAATTTTATAAACTCATTAGAACCAGGGAAAAACAAGAGTTTACAAAAACGTATTGTAAAAACGAGATTTTAAAAACGATAAATGATGTAAATTGTAAAAACGAGAAACCCATTTGTAAAAACAAGAGTTTACAAATTATTCCCTGAGATTTACTGCCCTCAGTAAAAGCATTCTCAGGAAAAAACTAGTTTAACCTTACATAAGTAATGTTCATAAAAAAAAGGCTTTTGCCAGTTCCAGTTCGTAAAAAAAAATGAAAAACTACATTTTTTAAATGGAAGATTTATCAGGACTAGAGAATAATTCCTAAAGCCATTAGTGTTCCTAAACTACAGGTTCATAAAGCAAGCGTTCAAACAGAATAAACATTTTTTTTTTTAATTTTCAGGCTTTTATAGACTTTATGTATACAAAATAAACAATGAAACTAAGTACTTTTTGGAATTATTAGCTATTGACAAAAAAATGTTGCTGTGTATAACTGCATGCTGTCTACATGCAAAACTTGAATAGCTGGCTCACTTTGCTTGATACATTTATAAAAAGAAAAAATAGCTTTTTAAATTGCTGGGAGTAATAGTTTTGAGATGCCTAATGTTCAAATTGGGATACAAAAAAAGAGAAATTACTTTTGCATCCTTTGCTTGAATGGCCATAGTAACCTGGTAAGCACTTATTGCACTTATCTCCTCCAATTCCTGGATGGCATTCACACATTCCAGACAACTCGTCACAAATGGGATTCACTGAACCAATGGGATTACATTTGCACTCCTCACAACCATTACCAGACAAGATATTCCATGTTCCTGTCTAACAACAAAATGGCATATTTGAAACATTAATAGAATCATATAAATATATTGAACAACATAAATGCACTTAAACTACTAAAATAAAACAGCATAAGAGAATTGAAATTCTTCAAAAGTTCCATTTTAGTTCATTCTGACATGAAACATTTTAACTATCATAGCAAACACTGGCCACTTCACATCTAATGGACTGGAAAATATGGTAGTATGCAACCATAAGGTTTCATGTACGATCTAAACTATGATATATTTCATGTACTAATATTGCCTCAAAAAGTTTTCTGACAAATAATTACAATGATCAGCTGCCTTCAATCCATTTGTAAATTTCCCTTTATTTTCCAAAAAATCTACTACTGCATTTTTAAAGATGATTTTTTGAAAGGGTAACTACATGTTTAGGTTTTCCCAAGGCACTGCTTTTACACCTAGAAATTAAAGAAAAAAAAAACCTCACACACATACACAAAAGTGTGACTGTTTTCCTTTGCCTGCTTTTTTCCAGGTACATTTCATTTCACCTTCAGTGCCCCCCTCCCCGCACCTACCACTGCAGATGTTCCAGGCACAGAAGTTTGGGATAAAAGAACGTTCTCTTGATAACGGGTGTGTACCCTCTGTTAGCTTCCAAGAGCTATCATACTTAAAAGAAGAGAGATGCTATACTTTCCAGCATAGAAACTTGTGGTCTGAGCTTTGTAAGATGTGTAGCAAACTATTTTGAGTAATAAAATGCATTGTTCAACGGGAAAAGTCGGTTGCTTAAGGAATGCTTGCGAGAGCAAATAAAAAACTACTAGTAATCTCTTTTCCAGCATAACTCGATGATTATTATCTAGTATTTAGAACTAAACTTGTTTCAGATCAGACTGTGAAAATATATTTAAATCACTCATTAATTCATTCCGTTAAATAAAAACAACTCTGTTTCACTGGCAGAGTAATTAAAAGAATTCTAGTAGGAAAGTATGCAGTTTTAAAAACAATCATGTATTTTACTAATATCTTGAGCTAGATGTGTGTTAAAATCTAACTTGAATAAGTACCAAATATACAATTTGCACAAACTACCAATTTTACAAAGAAAAACCTGCCAAGACGCAATTATTGAGCTAGATGTGTGTTAAAATCTAACTTGAATAAGTACCAAATATACAATTTGCACAAACTACCAATTTTACAAAGAAAAACCTGCCAAGACGCAATTAGTCAATCAAATTTTTATTTAAAAAACTTCCCACATCCACCCCTATAATTGCAAGCTGTTTTACTGTTTCTTTTTTTTTTTTTTTTTTTTCTCCTTGTTTACACATCATTCATAAAATAAAATCTAACATCAGAAAACTATATTTGAAATGTATTAAAATATTCTGAAATGAATTACACAAAAAACCAAAACCTTTAAGCATACTTACAATGCAAGAACTGCAGTTTTTACCGGTAACGTTAGGTTTACACACACACTGACCAGTAGAATCACATTGTTTAGTAGCAGACCCAACAGCATCACAACCACACCCTAAAACATCAAAACAGCATAATGTGTTCATCAGGCTAAACATTAGAAAATTTTCGGTAACATATTGAAGTCAATTTTTAAATATTTACTCACAAAGACAAAAAATTTTGGAAACAAATATTTCTGAACAATCAGCATTTTAGGTTACTTGACCCAATACAAAATTACGATTCTTCAAGTATTTTTGTAATCAAACAAGTTATCTATCCAAGAGCTGGTGGAGAGTTTATCATAACTGAAATTTTTATTGCTTATTTGAGTCTAAAAAATAAGAAACTCGTATTTGGACTATGAAAAACAAATAAATACAACGACATAACAAATAAATAAATAAATAGATCATACATTATTCTTTATTGGTATTACTTGGGATGTCCCATTCTAAATTTTGCATTTTTTACACACAAACAATATGAACCTCAGAATGACCAATACAAATGCTATAATTTCAAATTATTTCCAACTATCTCAAAGAAATAAAATCTAGTTAAAATATCCTTAAATTAGTTCTAAGTATTGAAAACTCATAGCATTCTTACTTACATTTACAGCCACTTTCTGAGAAGCGATAATATCCTTCCAGGCAGGAATCACATTTTAAACCAGAAACCCCTGGCTTGCATTCGCATTTTCCAGACACAGGATCACACTTGCTCAGTTTTTCCCTCAGCGTTCCTGTTTCGTTACACTGACATTTGATACAACCAAGCTCCACATTGCCATATCCATCCTGGAAAAATATACACGAGTTTACAAGTGAATTCTGAACCACAGAAACATCTAACACTTCAGCAGTAACTTACCACTCTTAATCCAGGGTGAAGGCAGAACTACATACAAAATAATAACAGACTGGTTATGATATGCATACTGTTTTGTCCCTGTCATGGACTCATCAATTTGGAATGCTCTCTCATTGAAGTTGGTAATTTCAGCTTCAATGAGAGGACACCTGCCTCCAGCTCCGTTATTGACTATTCCAAAATGATGAGTCTATGACAATGAGAAAAATGCAGTCCCTAGTCATTATTGAGCTGTTGTTACAATTGAATCTTGTAAATTTGAGCAAACTTAAAACAAATTACTGATTAACTGAGCTACATTTCAAATCACTGTCCTATCCTGTTGTTTGTTGTATATTGCAGTCCTGATGAGATGAACTATAAATTAAGAAACATTGGTTTTAAAGGGACATTGGAGCTTATTTTAACAAGTATCAATCCTTTCTCAATGTAATAGATAATTTACCTTTGTGCAAAAAATAAAAGCATATAAAGCAGCACTGAAAAATACAAATGCTAAGGAATATTCTAGACATACGTTTTGGCATTGCACCGAATGCTTTTTTCAATGCAAAAGTATGAGCTTATGGATGCATAGACAAAAGCCCTTTGTCGACAGATTTTGATACCTCAATAAAAAAAAAAAACTTGTTTGAGATAATTTATAAAATAAATTTTAAACTTAGCCTGCAAAAATGTCTCATAAAGGTTCTTTAGAAGGAAAGGGAGACAATATTTTTTATCACCAGAAGGCTTGTTAGTATTTTTTCAACTGAAGGAGATCAGTGGACTTACCTCACATCGATCACAGTTCTTCCCAGTGTAACGTAGACGGCATTCACACACACCATTGCCAGGATGGCAGATAGAGCTTTCGGATCCAACTGGGCTACACTCGCAGGCTGAAAGGAACCAGAGATGTTCTCATCTGCAAACTATCACAATCTCCAATTACTACCATCAAAACTCAATCCCCTCAAAGTGTTTTATCAGATAGAAAACTGGGAAATACCATTAAGATGTAAACATGTGATTGTGTTCTCAATTACCCCCAAACTCCCCTTGCAATCAGCAACAAGAAAAGCAAAACCTTGACTAGTGTATAAACTTGTTTACAACATACATTCCACTTATTGCATGGATGCTTACAGAAAATGGATACAGTTACTGAAATAACGAAGATAACAATACAATGGCTCTGAAATATGGAAAGAGCGTTTAATATAGTAGAACTAGCACAGTTAGGAAGCTTTTTTTTTTTTTTGTAAAACTGCAGCAGATCTAGAGCAAAAAGAAAACCAAGAAATAGATGGAAAGATGTGATGGTAGAAGACTTAGTACTCCAGATAAATTTCTGAAAGTCCTGCAAACTAGAAAAAATAGCAAATAGTCATTTAGGGGAATGAAGGTTCTGTAGGGCCTCTAGCACCAAGGATGTGTGGCATGATGCTCACAAAAATGAGTGAGACAAGGAAGTTTTTCCATAAATTACAAAAATAAGCCAGCAATTTTTTTTTAATAGAGAACAATTTTTTATTTAATAATTCATAGATTTAAAGATAATTTTCAACAAGACTTTTGTAATAATTACTCTTGCACTTCATTAAGGAGTCAATTTTTGGAAATGTCAGAAAATGGTTTAAACCAGTGGTTCTCAACCTTTTTACAGCTACCGCCCCCTTTAGGGCTGAAATTTTCTTCAGCGCCCCCTTTGCGGACGGACGTAAAAGTGCAAAAAGAAAGGGGGGGGGGTAGTTTTCTTGACAGATTTAACTCCATAATTTTCCCAAACAGACAGTTGAAAAATGACTATACAGTAAAAAAACTTATGCTTTTTTCTTCTTCTTTGGGATAATTTTTAGAAAAAGCGGGCATTTTCCACCTCTGAAAAGCTGTGTCACCAACAACCAAGGGCCTAGAATGGGTCCATTAAATGAGTGAACCCTTTTAAGGTAAATAAGAACAGAACGGTTTGAAATAAAAATGTACCGTTTTCAACATTTTGTTTGAAAACCAATATATTTTGAAAAATACACTACGTTCAAACAGTTCCTGAACAGTCCGATCCCAAGCAGTCTTACTTTTATTTACTTGCAACTAAGCAATACGCATCCCCTATTTATTACGTACGGATATAGGATTTTGCCGCTGAATGGCAATAACAAAGCCGTTCTTTCTATTTTTCCCATCAGAGACAAAGACTTAAAAATTATCACCTGTAAATGTCTCCTTCAAAAATCAAGTTTTAATTTTTAAAAAAACTGGTATAAGTTGAATTTACAAATCACGAGATAAGTTCAATTCAGAGAAATTCTTTTTGATTAATTTATTGCTTTGAAGGTTAGATTAGATAACAAAAGTTATAACTGTGCCTTTGACGATATCACAGTAAACACGATGGTGAGGTGTCAGAAGTTTCTCCTGAAATTTATTTTGAATACGAAGTCTTAAAAATATGGTTTCTTTAAATTTAGGTTTCGTGGTATTAAGATTTAAGTTCAAATTCGCCCCCGGTGAAACGTTTAAAATTGACGTAATTTTAGACAATTTTTGGTAACATTAACTAAGGAGAAAGAGGTCTCTTATAAAGATTTTTCATAATTGAAGTTATTTAATGGCTAAGTTTAGTAATTTTAGGGAGTCAGAGCTCCTTCAACGTTCTCCAAAATTGAAATATAAAAAAAAAAAAAAAACGCAAAATTTAAGCTATTTTTGTTGATGAAGAGGGAATGGTTAAGGTTCGGGATTTTTCTGCAGATATTTTTTTCACATTGTACCGTGAAAAGTTCTATTGTTACCTGCTTTTGATATTGTTAGGGGGGGATGCTTTAACGACATAAAAAGTCGGTCAAGTTAAGTGGCTTTCAAATTAAAGTGCTATTGGCAAATTTTAGGCTCTCCTTCATGACGTTAGGAGAAAGATCAGGGTTCGGGAGACATCCGCAGAAAACAACTTTTTAAGTTATTCTTTGGTGATATAAGAGATGATGGTTTCCTGCCGCCCTCGCATAAAACATGTCCTCACAAGCACATTTGAAAATATACCCACCGCCCCCTTACCGCCCAAAATCTATCCACCGCCCCCCTGCCGCCCAAAATACGTTCACCGCCCCTTACCATCTTCCCACCGCCCACCGGGGGGCGGTATCGCCCCCGTTGAGAACCACTGGTTTAAACAAAAGATTTTCAGTTATTTCTCAGACTGAAACTTAGGGATTAAATTTTACTAATTATTTCTTTTGCTTTTTTGGAAAAAGATCAATATATTATTTGCTCAAAATTTCATCTATATGACAACACCACTCAATTCTAAATACACATATCATCTCTTATATTTAAAAGTTGAATAGAGAGGAAAACTGATAGAAACAGTGATGAGGCTACTTGAGAATAGAAATGAGGAAGAGTTCTGCACATAACTTTACACCAACTCGTCTCAAACAATTAGTAATCAAAAATGTGTATGATAATAACAAAACTAACTAATGATCAGTTTTTTTAGCTTTAATTGAAAAGATGAAGATGTTAAAATTAAGCTAAGCTTAAATATAAGAAAATCTATAAGTCAATGGAACAAGAAAAATTACTTTGTGCGTAAATCAAGTATTATTTACCATTTACCTTTCAAGCAGCAGTGGGTTAAAAAAAGCAAACATTAATACATTTTACACAAGATTTTTTATGCAAAATGCAGAGCAACAAGAAATTATAGGAAAATAATAGCAAACATATTGGTGCAAATACAATTCGTTTACATATTTAAATGCGTACTGGGTTAAAAAAATAATCTGCTTCAATTCTTAAAAAGCTTAAGAAGCTATAATCAACAATTTAAATAATTCTTCTTTCTAACAATTTCACAACCATATTTTACAAATGTTTATGTTTGAGATAAGTTTGTAAAATATTTCAAGTTTTTAAAAAAATTATATATTTTACTTCAGAAGTGTCAGAACGCTTCTGAATTCATTTATAGCCATTCAATAAAATGAAGTTTTAACATTTCGTTAATTACGATTAAAAAGCTACAATCTAAACATTTTATAATTCAAACTAATGATTTTAAATGTTACTTTTCAATAATTATTTCCTTAGAACAATAATTTTTCTATAATCAGTCACTGGCATGAGGGGGAGATAATAAAGAATGTTATAATGAAAAAAATATATAAATTTCCGGCACAAAAGGCATTTTTGATAAACGTAAAGATTCAAAATCATTTGCCATCTAATTTTGCATTAAATGCTTTGCATGTTTAGCCTACTTTTTAGGGCTTCTCTGATGCTATAGGTCATGGCTGATATTAGCATTTTCGAGGCAATATCATACTCTGCTTTCATTTTATAATCTTTCTCATTAATATCTCCATATTACTCTATACAAAGCACATTAGGGGAAATTGCTAAATTATTTGCCTTCTGATTTTATGTTAAATTCTTTGCATTTTTGACCTACTCTTTAATGTTTCTTTGATGCCTGATATTAGCATTTGTGAGTCATCTCTCAATCGGCTTTCATTTTAGAACATTTCTAATTATCTCTATATTGCACAACACAAAGCACATTGGATGAAAATGAAAATCTTGTTTTTTAGTATAAGTAGGATTTGTTTGCATCCATTAACATATACTGTCGGCCCCGCTTTAGCAAATACTTTCGGTTCCAAGAAATATTATTCGATTAAGCATGGATCTTTAACATTGCGTCTATAGCAAGGGAACTATTCGGTTCCGGGATATTTTATTCATATAAGCGGGGTATTCGTCTATCCGTTACCCAATTAAGTGGGGACGACAGTGGCACATTACCTCTTTTTACTTCAGCAGCTTATGTATTTATAACACAAATAAACATAGGGGCCAATAAAGTATTAAATTTCTTATCCCAGTTCTTACATAAATTAGTTAGAATGCATTTACATGCATGATTTTTTTATATAACTTTCAGTACTTCCAAAACTTTCAAATACAAACATTATAAAAAGGCTAAAAGATATCATATTCCATTGCGATAAGCACTATAAAAAAATTCTTACGTTTGCAGACATGTTCATAAGCATTTCCATAATGCCCTTCCAGGCATTCACTACAATGCCAGCCTCCAGTATTGCCTGTGCACTTCAAGCACTCGCCAGTTATATGATCACACCAGTTTGGATCAAAAGTGTTAGCATTTCCAGTACAGTCACAAGGTTGACAGGAGCCTCCGGGCGAACCTGGAGTACCAAAAAATCCTGTACTACATCTGAAATGAAACATCGAATAAATCAGGCATGAGAGTGCAATAAGTACAAAAGTATAAAACTAAGACATAGAAACTCCGATTTTGCGAAAAAAGTACATAAAATCTTATTTTGCATTGAAAAGTTACTAGATACTCAAGTAACTATATAATACTCAAAAATCAAGAGCCACTCACAGATCACAAAGATTGACTAAACAGCCAATCAGAAAGGCCAATACATAAAGATGCCTCACTGTAAATAGCTTGCCAAATGAACCTTTTAAATACTTTATTTTAGTTTTGTTCTATTTTACATTATCATTTCTTTATACTCCTATTATTAATTTATTCAACTAAATAATCTTGCAAAGGTTAAGACAGCAGCAAACTCTCCCCATTTTCATTTGTGACTCTACAATTTTAAATGCATCACTAAACACTCAGGCTTCAATATTGTGCACAGTTTTTGATATGAAGGTTTCTATTTTGCCAATTTCATGAAAAATCTGTGCCAGCTTTTATTTTTTGTTTCTTCAATAAATTCCAAAAAACATTTTGATAAGTGCAACGAATTGAATCTGACACATCTAAGAAAATTTCAAGATTCTGTAGGAAAGACCAGAAAACTAACTTTCTGTCCAGAAAACTAATACTGCATAATTTTACACAATCTCTCAATTTATGCAACAATGTCTATAAGATCGCATATTCCCGAATAGATTTTATGATCTGAATTTAAAAACATTTATGTCTCATTTTTATGCGGACTTTTAAACTGTCTAAGATAGTCTCTATCAGTACCTTTTGCCTACTATCATGTTTTGTTTTAGCTAACAGTTTACTGTATTATAAGAAAACAATGGGGAAAGTTTTACACTACTAGTCAACATTTTTTGCAGAGAAAAAAAGGATGAAATATTAGTACCCTATCATTAGTGTTCAAAAATAAAAGAAAATCAAAGTTTAAATACTAATAACAATAATTTTATGAGCATTTAGTTTTCCTGTGGAAAGAAATTGGAAACATGAAACATAATACAACGGTATTGCAGTTTTGGCTTTGTGTGTGTGCGTGTATAGAAACGTCAAAAGAAATATTTCAGTCTATAAATTTAGAAACATAGATGGAAGCAGCAAGGGCTCAAAATATTCATTAATGGCCATTTGGAATGAATAACCCTTTAGCTTTTATATCATGTAACAGATCTAAGCAAAATTGCAAAAAGCAATATTTTACAATTGAAGCTTGTTTTACAGTAGTTTAAACTAATTACCTTTCACATTTATTTCCAGAATATCCAACAGCACAAGCTGTACAAATATAATCAGTGACGCCTTCAGTTGTGACTATGTCCTTACAAACTGGAGAAAAATTATTTTCTGGGTTCAATAAGGGACAGGCACAAGGTTGGCAGTCTTCTGGAGTACCTCTGTATGGATTACCATGGAAACCTTTTTTACATACTTCACAATGCTCTCCAGTTGTATTATGATCACAGTTCTGTGAAAATAAAATAATTCATATCACAAAAACACAAAATGTTATGAGAATTCGGAATGCTTCTGAAAACCTTCACACTAATTCCACCCCACAATGAGGCAATTTTAAAATGTTACATAACATAGGTAGTGTATAAAGTAAAAAAGTAAAAATTCCAGAAGAATGTAACAATGCAAATCAAAACATTTAATAGAATGCTACTTAGAAAGTGCCTCAACATGAAAAGTATTACATGTTAAGATATAAAGGTAAATTTTAGCTAAGCCATTTTAGATACTTTCTAAATAGTTTCTGTATAAAACAAAACACAATAAAGCTAAGATTTAACTAATTACTTATACACTTCATATTTCATACTTATTGTGGTAGTTAAAAGTAATATTTTATTACAATTTGATTAAAACATATTTACTTGACTATTGTTATTGTGTCTCTTGATTCAGTGACTATTTCATATAACAAGCTAAAAATGAGCTAATAAGACTTAATTTGAGTGAGACATTGTTATTCATTACTATTTAATTACTAAAAATATTATAATGCAGGGGTCAATTCAGGATATGTGACCAAGGTCTTGTTTTTGGAATTTTGTGAAAAATAGTTTGGAATTTTGTAAAAACTAATTCGTAATTTTGTGAAAAATAGTTTGGAATTTTGTAAAAACTAATTCGTAATTTTGTGAAAAATAGTTACGGCAAGAAATATTCCCGATCGTTCTTTAAACTCTGATTTCTACGAAGAGTCCGTTTTCAAGTATGGGATTTTTGTGAAAGGTCCATTTTTGAGTGACTGAATTTTGTGAAGGATCCCTTTTTGAGTGACTGAATTTTGTGAAGGGTCCCTTTTTGAGTGACTGAGTTTTGTGAAGGGTCCCTTTTTGAGTGACTGAATTTTGTGAAGGGTCCCTTTTTGAGTGACTGAATTTTGTGAAGGGTCCTTTAACAGACCTAATTTCTCTCTAGATTGACCCCTGTAATTGTTTAAAGGAGAAAAAAGTGAGTTGTGATCCTTTCTTGATAGTTTGCTACAGATAATTTCCAAGCTCTTTTGAAAGAATGTGATTAAAATATCTAAATATGATAAGCTTTTTTAATTTAGTGCTATTTATTCTCTTAAGATACTAATTATATTGCAAATATAAGATCACTTACAATGCAATGTCCAGTATAAGGATCACATGACCCAGCATGACCGTAGCACTGACACTGTTCACAAGTTCCTTTGTGTAGGGTTTCGTTGATTCTTCTATAACCAGGTTCACAGATCTGAAATTTTCAAGGAGTGAAACTTCTACTAAGGATAACTCAAAAAAAAAAAAAATCCCATAGTTCAAACATAACTTTGTGTATAATTAATGTCACTATTTCAATTATTTAAAAAAGAGTTTGTAAAAATAAAATTTTACATTTATGATATTGAAGTTACATTTATGATATTGAAAAAAATCTTCACACCAAAACATTAAATATTATAAGAAATGTTTTAGTTCCATGATTTTTCCTAATTATATCAAATTCCTAAATTGAAAGAGTTTCAAAAATTGTTTCATCACTGCCCATCTTTTCAACTAATGTTTGATAGGGAAAATATTGGATAGCAACCACATAACCATAGTATTTGAAATCATCCAACCAGAAGATAGTGTTACATAAGGTGCAATTCACAAAATTTTCAATTTTGCCATTTTCACTCCTTTGGACAAACTCAACTCTCTCTTTCTGCATAGTTGCTATTGATACCTTAATTCACTGTTGCTATCCAGTGTACTTAAGAAAGTAAGTTATGTTTGTGAAGGCAAGTAGAACTTCGCATGCCTTCAACTTGAAATAATCTTTTGTTTGTTTCTTACATCCCTTTGCATCAGATGTTACTTTTGAATTACAAGATGATAAAAGAAATATAAATTGTTGGAACTAAAAATTGAAATTTCTTTATTTTGAGTTTGAAGCAAAAATATCATTATATAATGCAACTCTTGAAGGAATTCCCCAAACTGCACTTAAACGAAATCTCAACTGAGGCAAAAAAAAAATTTTTTAATGAATTAGTCTAAAAAGTGACTTAATTATCTTTCTTTTTTTTTTAATTTAAAGGTTTTTTTTTTTCTTTTCTTGCACAAAAAAGAGTTTAACATGCATTCTTACTTCCGAACACTGCTATTTTCCAATTTTTAAATTTCAGTTTAATGGTCAAGAAATTCACAGAAGTAATCAAAAATATTTCATAAGATAAGATTGCTAATATTTGTGTACTTGACAAACACAAAATAATTAGAATATTACTTCCTTTCTCATTAAATGTGAAAAATAAAATCATAATTACTTCACATGAAAGTCCAGCATATCCTAAAGGACATTCACACTTTTCAACTGTCAGCATCTTTTTCAAACTGCTTGACCATCTGTCGGCAATCTCCATTTCAACATTGTAAAGCCTAAAAATATTTAAGGAATAAAAACATGTTTTTTTTTTTCGTTTTTTTCATAAAGAAATGCTGCAAAATTCTTTGACTTGCATAAATAATTAATGAAAGTTTGAAATCTAACGTATTGTTACTTCAGAAAAAAAACTTTTAGAAAATGATAAGTAAACAAATCAGAAAGATAAAAATCTGCATATTTTCACTTCATTGCAAATGAATTAATATTGCGATTTACATTACCTTAAGTGAGAGGGTTTTGTATACAGTATAATGTAATCAGAGCTTAGTTAAAGTGCTGTAGTGATTAAAGGCAAACACTTTTGTGTAATGATTCAGAGGGATAACATTTTAGCTGTGCTATAACATATATTTCTATCATTGGACAGAAGATTGACTGTCCTGTCCAAATAAACATTAATTGCAAAGTATTCATTTCTACATTTTCACAAGTTGATAATTTTGTCAACGATTTGTTTTGAAAACGACTATTGTTTTGAAATATTAAAGGAAAAGAATGTGATGCTAAAAAAAAAGAGCATGATGGGTACAGACAAAATTGGGACTTGCTAAGAACCTGTTATCGATCATCACTTTCCCATTTGTATGTAAAATGAAGTACTGGAGGAAAAAAATGAAAAAAACTCAACCATAGGACAAAATAAATACTTGCTTAAAATCTGAGAGAAATCAAATGCTCTTATCTACACTAGTTTCCATTTATACTCACAGAAACATCACAACTTACATGCCCACAATCTGGTCAGAGTGGTATTTTGCACGGATAAGAAGTCGAGAGACATTGTTCAACACCAAAGCAAAGGTCTCTTTGGTGACTGCACGACTTCTCTTCCCGGCAGCAGTGAGATGAGACCAAGCTCTTTCCTGTAATGGGAGGGTGACTGTAACATTTCCTTGGATCTTACGACTTCCAAAATAATAGCCGATCCGGACAAAATCACTCTGGAAATAAAAACACCATCGTGAAAGAAAAGTTAACAATTAATGAGGCAATGGCAGAATGAATGAAGATTTAAAGTACCTCGAGAATAACTCCAGGAGCATCACTTTGAGTGCCATCATCTTCAAACACTGTATATCCGATAACATACCTCAGCTCACCTCCATATGAATAAAGCTGGAAAAATGCTTTAATGAATGAAAAAGATTTTCAGTATAAAAAAACGCCATTAGTTTTGAAGGATCATTAACAAGTTGATACTCAATTTCTTAAAGAGATTTGTGAATTAAACAACTTTGATACAACAATAACAAAATGCTGTACTTTAAAACAAACTGTTCTATACATATAACACATATCGGCAACAAAAGTGACTCAACTCAAAAAATCGGCATCAGAGAAAATCAAGGTTTAACGCAATAGTAGTTTTAAGTGACTCAGTTTCAAATATTACAATACCAGTTAAAAAATGATATGGTTACAGGTTAGTTTCTGTTGTCTTAGTTAATAATGCACTTATAGTGTGAAAATTTTTCTGCAAAATTATGAAATTTTAATGATGTGTCATTTTTGATTATATTGTTTTTATCCCACCAAGCGCCACTGATGTAAGTTAACTTTGTATGAGTTTTGTGGCAAGAGATAGCCTTAAATTTAGATTTTAAATCACTGGTTTGTATGACTTCCTCAAATTTTGAGTTCAGTCACTTTTGCTGAGGGGTTGCTTTTATGTAAAAATGTTTAGCTTTCTAAAACGGGTAAATTACCAAATCTAAGAGCAAGTGAAATTATCTTGTGAACACTATGCATACAGTGTAATATTATGATAAAACGTCAAATCAGATACATCCATGTACTCATCCCCTCTTCCCCCATTAGCACACTCAAAACATGATGTAACTATTTTTGAACATTATGAAGGTTTTTCAACAATGAATTTTCTTGCATGTATAATTACACAAAGATAATCCACTTCACCATAATATAAATAAAGGCACTAATGCAGACACCTAACATTTCTTGACTAGAGCCTCCTTTTCATACTGAAGGCTGGTTTCTACCCTGTGTATAACAGAAGGTGCACTTATGAGTGAATTGAGGCTGATTTTATGTACGAAATTATTAAATGTTTTTTCTCCTGATAGTTAGCCTCTTCACAGCAAATATTTATTTTGCATAATAATCTTCTAAAATAGTTTCAATCGTTCTTAGCAAAAGACTTTGAAACAATTTATGACATAAAAGAATAATTTTAATTATTCTAACATTCATAATGAATCAAACACCATTTTCTTTTCTAATTTAGTATACTAACATTTCCTCAAGGAAAACAGTAAAGAGTTACATGTCCAGCATTTTTGCACATCATTTAATATACACTACATGGGATTTAATACTTGAATAATCATCATTTTCTACTCCCTTTAATACTGACAATGGTCAAGGGTAAGCAAAAATTTAACACCAACTTGTGAACAGAAAGTACAGAGTGAAATAGTTCTTAATAATGAAATAAGAGCTTTGCACAAAAATCAAAGAAACATGCATGAAGATGAAAATAAGAACTTTACATAGAACTCTATGAATTTATATCATTATGCAGTTCGAACTTTTCAGACAACTAAAATAAAACCTTCATCTACATGCAAATCTGAGTAATTAAATGAATCAAAATGTAGTACTAAATTTTATGTGTCCAACAAAAACTAATATTAGCCAAAATTAGAAAAACTGTATTCCAAACTATACAAGAAAACCAAATTCAATTCTAAATGCACTACAAAAAAATGAAAACTTACAAAAAGTAAAAGCAAATCACAGCATCACGTACCCTAACCCACCTTTTTGCCCAGATAATCAGGTGGTGCCATCCAGTAGTAATTATCAAATCCCATCATTGCTTCATTTGTTATCTGCAAATATCCATCTTCACCCTCTGGAGCCGCAACATGTAGTTCATATAAGTCACTAACCATCCAACCACTTAAAGAATGAATCTAGATTTTTTAAAGAAAAATCAATTAGCAAACGAAAAGATAAGTACAAAAATACTTCAAAGTACTACGGTTTCAAAATGAAAGGATAAAGAATGAAACTAAACACCAAGAAATGGTTCTGATAGGTGAATAAAATAAAAGCACACATTGTCAAGCACTAAAGGTATCTAAGCATTTTATATTTTAAGCTATATAGCAAGCAAATAAATAAATGTAAACATTATTAAAGAAGCCTAAAAATTTCAAACCTCATGCTTTTTAAAATATTAATTACACACATTATTTTCAGTATAGAGGTAGTTTGCATAGCACGTTACAATAGAATAATAATGAAAAAAATATAAAAACTAAAAAATATTAAGAGAAAGAGAGAAACCATATGCGCTAAATTAAAACTCCTATTCCAAGAAAATAATTTTGCTCTGACATTTTATTGTTTAATAAACTTAGGGGAACATACCACTTTTACACCCCAGTCACTTGGCTGGCAGCGACTAGTTATTCCAGAACAGTAGCATGGAGTACAACCATCCGAATTCTCAGCATCTAAGTTGTAATGACCTGGCTTACAATAATCGCAGCGAACACCTTCAACGTTTTTCTAGAACAGATAAATGCAGGGAAAATATTTAACATTATCTTTTAGTGCTTACAAATATCAGTTGAGACACACATTTAAAAAATGAAAAAAAAAAAGAAAAAAATACAGGACTACCCTGCAATACAACTGGTGTTTAGAAAGAAGCTTTGTTCCTGCATTGTATCCTAACTGTGATTATGAAACTCATTTTTTTACAACATAAATTGATATGTAAAGTAATCTAGTAAAAATAGCCAGAGGAGTTTATGAAAACACAATGCAAGGAGTAAAATATATTTCACAAGCAAGTAAGGTGCATACACAGAAAGTCAAAACAGAAGTTTTCTGGAGCTTAGAGTGCAGAATTAGAAGATGTTCATAAAGATGTTGGAACTGCATCTTTATGCAAATCAAACAATGCAAACTGAAGAAGACAAGATTTCTTTATACTGTCGTCCCTGCTAAATCGGGTAACGGATAAACGAATACCCCGCTTATACGAATAAAATATCTCGGAACCGATGACATAGACATAATGTTAAAGATCCCCGCTTAAACCAATACCCGGTTTAATCGAATAATATTTCTTGGAACCGACAGTATTCGTTTAAGCGGGGTCGACAGTATGTCTTAAAATATCACAGAATGCATCAACAGTAAATTCATTCCATAGTATATGAAGACAGTATTACAGGAACATTAGGTACTGTTTAAAATAGAAGTTAATTAGCTGCACAATTTTTTAACTGTACAAATATACATATTCTATATTATGGAATATAAAATTTATCGATATATTTAGTGACTCTTTTAAGAATTTAGATTCTTGCATTTGAAAACTCCAAGATAAACAGGTTGCAGCTGGCGCTGCCACATCTACACTATATGCCGAAAAAGTAAAAGCCTTTATGAATGAACAGAGTATTTCAGTCATAGACTAGTGAGGTAGAGCATTTGACATGAAGCCTATAAAAAAGCTTACGTCAATTGTCACAGATCGGCATCGGAAAAAACTGTACAACAAAAGATTTCAGCTACTATATGCATTTGGTTTCAGTGTGATAGTATTAGAAATATTTTAAAAAGAACTGAATATATATATTGTTTTTCATAATGTTTGGTTAATGAAAGAATTTTGTATAAAAATTTCGATTGGTCTCATTAGTTTGCACAAGGAACTACATAACATGCATATTTTAGAAACTCAAAAATGTAAGAGGAAGAAAAATATTGGATTTTATAATAATATTACACAAATTTTATTACTTAATGCAATATAAAAACAAAATTATTACTTTGCAAATACACTGTCCTTCACAGGTTTTTTCGCCATCAGTACCAGCAGAATTACAAGGACAAGGTTCGCAAACTGGATACTGCTTATACCCCAATGCACAATGGTCACATTTGCTCCCAGCAAATCCTTCTTTGCAAATGCAATCACCAGGATACTGAGAACATAAATAAAACAGAACATCACACACAGGGTTGACAACAAACCCTTAAATTAAATCCTTAAAACCCGTAAATTCAAGTAAGTAAAATTTTTCATCACTTTAACATTACATCACAATTGATGCACATTATTTTTGGATAATTTTTCCACAAAACATAGCAGAACTTGCTTTAAAAAAAAAGTTTTAACATGGTAAAAAAATCACTGTCTAAAAAAATGCAATAATATTGATGCACTTATATCCAAAAACTATTCTTAAATTCTCTACAATACTAGATTATAAAGGTCGAAACTAGCGGTCGCCACTTGTCAGTGACGATTAAAAATTAAAAACTATTTTTCAAAATTAAAAACTATTTTTCGGCGAATACAAGATGTTATGTTGATCGCCAAACTGGAGACCTCCTTTTTTTTATAAACAAAAATACGAACTACCGATGCATCATGCCAATTATGAAAAGAAACTAGCCATTAGCAGCATCCGAACTGCTATACAAAACATCTAAATACATAATTTAAATCTATAACATGTTGGAAAAATAGTCAAAGATGACCAAATTTATGATTAAGCAGCAAATTAAATGAAATGTGTTTTTATCTTCAAGTGTGCAGGGGCGTTTAGTTCTCATTTTATTTGCATATTGTCTTATTATCTGGATTTTGAAATAAGTAATTTTCTTTTTTAGAAAAGGTTTGTAAGTTTTCATTAAACATTTTTCTTTTATATACAGTATTAATTAGTCAATATATGTGCAAGTTCATAGTGTAATATTACTAGATGCAGAATGAAGTGCAGTGGAATTACCATTTTTGAATATGATTCAACTTGGCCACCAACAACACCAAAGTGGCCACTCACTTTTTTGGGTTTACTGGCCACTGGTCACTATAAAAAATTTTGTAGCCTCAAGCTTTACTAGATTATATTTTGCATAAGATTTCATGACTTACTACTCCTTCTAATACATAGGAATCATCTTTCACACAAAAGCTTGTAACACCAGGTCCCGCACATCGGCACCGGCGACAAGGTTCTGGATCAGATCTTTCAACACCTAGAGGTCTATAATAGCCATCTTCACACTGTTCACAGTTGATTCCAGTTGTGTGGTGCTGTAAATAATTATATTATTATTTTATGCACATTTTAATGCAAAATAAATACTTCATTAACATTACACCATAAAAATATAAATATTTAAAAACCTAGATTAATGGTATTGATATGAAATTAGAGAAATGAGTGACTGAGATTGAGAAAACCTCTAAACTGAAATGCACCTATGTTAATTATTGTGCTTATTTTTTTATTGCTACAATACCAGAATATTAATAAAGAGTGAAATGAAATCAAAATTTTAAAAGCCCAATTTATGTTTTAAAAACTGATAATGAGCTAGATTATATTTGCAAGGTAAAACGCTACGTTAATAATTATATATATATATATATATATATATATATATATATATATATATATATATATATATATATATATATATATATCTTGATGACACAAGAAGCTATTTGAAAATACTGACTAAAATGTTGGCATAGTTTGTTCCACAAATTGTCAGTGTAAAAGTAAAACTCAAGAAGAACCTTTTTTTACGATTTCAGGCTCATTGATCAAATCTGCCAAAAAAATTCCAGCTCTTTCCATAGAAAAAACTCAGTGAGTGCCACTTATGATTGCTTCTAAAATTTTTTGGTGGTAACATTCACTAAGTACGTCATTTTCAATATTCTTTGCAAAGTAAAACTCAATTACTCAAAATTATAAAACTGTTACTTAGTAGATTTTACCTGTAAACTGTCGAAATGTAAGTTTTAATGCATTTCCCTTTTTTAATTCAATAATCATCTTCATACTTTCCATAAAACTTCCAATATTTCAGAGTTTTCAATTTTCATAATCATTCCAGGATTGATTAAATTGGGAAAAAAAGACAGTACTAAAACCTCAAGAACAGACAATTTACAATTAATGAATAAAAAGTAAATTATTTTACCTTACACTTTATGCAAACACCACCCCCTTCATATTCTTCATTCATATTTAAGCTAGCTTTTTTATCAGCAACAGTCTGGTCATAAAAGCAAATATCAGCATGCCCATAACACTGACACTCTGGAGAGACAGAAAACAATTTATGTATAATACAATACAAAACAAAACAAAAACTTTTTTATTAAAAAGAAAAATTAATTGTGTATGTATTCACACTAGAAAGCCAAAAGCAGCTGGACTTTCAATTATCCTCATTTCTCGAATTTGTAGAGAAATGCATACTGAAACTTATATAAAAAAACATCTTGGTTTTATTTTCCTACAAAAAATTCATTCATATGTGCATTTAGGAGCAGAGGTGTAGCAAGAAATTCTTCAATGCCATGCCCAGGTTGCTGAAAATAGCTAACCCTTACTTAAAAATGTAAATAAAATTCGAAGCTTTATTTCAATTTCACATAGACAGTTTTACATACACAAAATTGATTAGATGATGAAAACATCATTTAAATAAAAGAAAACTTTAATAGAAGAAAATTTCAATTGCACATAGCGCCCCCGTAGTGCACAAGTCAGAAAAATAGCACCAAGAGTTACTTACACGGGAATTTTCGTTTTTTTTTTTTTTTTTAAGTTTAATAGGGGGTTGGGGACGTACTTACAAATCCCTGCAGGGGGGCACACCTGAGTGTGTACTGTTAATTTCAATTACAAGAATTTAATCTTGAACTATAAGGGGACTGGGCCAGGGGAGAAACTCATTTGCAATGCCACTGTTTAGGGGCCAACAACAAACTAATGAAAAAACTTTTTTTACATTATTATTATCAAAAAGGTTGGAAAAAAGTTGTACATTTCATAAAATAGTTTACATGGTACAAACAAATATTCTGCGAAATTAAATAAAAATATCACTCAAATTCACACAATACAATATAATGATGGCTAAGTCTACCTTGCAGATGTAATTTTAAACTTTGAAAAAAAATGGGTAAAAGTTTAAAGATTTCAAATAAGTTTGAAATGTAGCCAAATTTTGAAGAATAGCAATCTTGTTTGATGATTAGCTCTCCGCCAACAATCAGATATTTCTGAGGCATAGCTAAGAAAGGTCATTTGTCCCAGATGCAGCATCTAGGAGACACCAAATTGAAATGACGAAGTTTAAGACAGTTATTTTTTCTAGTCTTAAATGATAGAAGAAAAATCAAGTTAACAGAATTTAGTAGCGTCGACCAAAATCAGAAAAGTCATTGGGTGAAAAAGCCTTAGGGTAGATCACTATTCGTACAGCTCTTGGATCCTTACACTGAAACACTTGTAATTCTTACCTTACATTAAAGACAAATTTTGTTGAGGGACACTGAGATGCAGATCAATGAGTCTAATAAAAGAATTAAGGGAGGGAGTTAAAGAATTAAGAGGGTAATAATAGAATTAAGGGAAGGGAGAATTAAGGGAGGAGGGAATTAAGGAAGAATTAAGGGAGTCAACTCAAACTGCTCTCTATAACTAAGGAGTACAGTAGAGTCTCGAAAATCCGAGGTAATTGGGGCTCATGCCACCTCGGATTACTGAAAACTCGGATTATCCGGAAAAAATTCTTAACAGCAGAAACGTAACACTTTTCGATCATCATTAGTGAGATAAATTTAATTTCAAGTCGTTTTACATATCGAGTTATTATTTCCAAAGCATATCTTAATATATCTCTAGTAGATAAAGAATATTTCGTGACACTTGATGAATGCCTTTGACACCAACCTCTCAATACATTTTTTACTACTTTATTGTGAGTAAAAAGAAAATTTTCCAACAGCAAAAGGTTCTTATTTTCAGATTTTAATGCAAATTATCTTTTTAGCTATTGAAGATAGACCTTAAAATGTCAATAAAAGAGCCTCGGATTAAGCGGAACCTCGGACTTTTGAGACTCGGATTTTCAAGACTCTACTGTACTAAATTACATAAATGAAAAAATAAAACCGGAGACTTATAAAAGGGAATTACATAAAATGGAGAAACAGACGAGAAAGAAACCTTGTTGTAAATGCAGATCATTTACACTACATGTATTACAACATTTGAAGAAATTAAGAATCTATAAAGATTATAAATGTATAAACATGCAAAAATCTTATCTGAATCAGGGTTGATTTATATTTAATCAATCCATGATTAATGCCTGGAATTTCTAACTTTGTTTAATTCAAAGTTTTGCATCAACAGACTTCCAAAAATGGAAACAAAAACGATTGTTACAACAGGAAAAACAAAGAAATAAAAAAATTAGACAAGAAGAAATTGTTCAAAACAGTAAAGAATAATTACTTTCACATGGAGCCCCATCAGTAACGCTACCAGGACGCCAAGGCTTTTGCTGGTATAATGGACAGCACTGCTCACAATTTTCTCCACATGTGTTATGTTCACATTTACACTGCAGCAACTAAAATGTAAAACATTCAAGACATCATAATCTAAAAATGAAAAATCAAACTTATCTTAGGATTAACAATGAGTTTCCATTCTGAAAAATAGTACTGCATATTAATTTACTTGAAATGACTAATTTCAAACAAACGTATGTTTGTATAACATAAATAATGTTCCGAGAAATCCAAATAACTTGAAAAGCAAGCATGTGGTAGTAGCCCATGTGTAAATAAAAAAATTGTGTTGTATGAAATTAAGTTTACATAAATTAAAATATAATATTAATGTTTATGATAAATAATAATAAAACAATTTGTGCTAAATTGTGCGTGAACGGTGGGCTATTCACTCACAAAACTCTTTGTATTGCGCATCTTTCCGTACTGCGTAGCTTTTAAATTGCTATTTGTAGTATTTTCTTGGTTTTATATGTTAGTTTATTACTTTACTCAAAACATCATTGATTTTTTTTTAAATCTTTAGGTTTTTTTTTTTTTTTTCACTGAATAGAAATGGACCAATGAAAGTATATGAACTGGTGGAATTTTACATTTAGTAGTCACCTACTGACTGTACATCTAGTTCTTGTATTTAAAGGAAACAAATCACAATTGGAAAATTTTAAATTATGCTCATTATACCTTTGTTTCAGGATTCAAAGGGCAATGCTTTGCATGACCATAACAAACACATTGGCCACCGATCGAGACGTCTTTAATGGAGTAAAAGTACTGCAAGAAGAAAAAAACAAAAGATATAAAGTATATTTATGCACCTTTTCAAAAAGAATAAAGAAGAAGCTACTATCAAAAACATACTCTTCTTGTAGTTGATTTGTCAATCTTTTGAGGATCACGAGATTGCATAGTCATGAGATCTGCATTTAGTGTTCGGATTTTCTGTAGCCTCAATCTGACATACCTTGCAGTTGTAAATTCCTAGAAAAAATATAAAAATCGATGTTTTAAACACAGTATGAAAATAAAATAATAATGATAACAACGATAAATTATTTCTTTTTATCGGAGGTCCGGGCTTGCATTTATCTTTATATAAAAATGAACACATTTAGGCTCTTTTGAACAAATATCTATTCTGCATTTTTCATGTCAGACTAAAAATTTTGCTGTTGGTTTCTTTTGAGCAACAAAAAACTACATTGGTTTGAAAATAATAACAGGAATTACAGTAAAGAACAAATTGATCTACAGATTTAACTCCAAGGTACATTTTCTTCTTGTTTATGCACAACAACATTAAATAGCTTTTTAAATAGTACTTTCAGCAAAGTATTGACCATTTTAAACTAACATTGTGAGCCTCATGAAAATTCAATAGTATATTACTATGTTTTATATTTACTAAGTTGAAATTAATGCATTTCAAAATTTAAAATATTTTCTTACAAATTATACTTTTTATTTCCTTGATGCAAAAAATTTATAACCACTTTCTTGTGAAAGTTCAAATGCACTTACAAATTCAGACAAAATGCAAAGAAAAAAACAGAAAGAAAACAATAATCATACCCTTAAAGTATCACTAGGACCTTCTGCACCTGGCCGACCATTGACTAGAGAAGTATGAATCTGTAGAAAAAAAATGAAGTTTCTCAAAAGATCATGCAAAAAATACATAATCACCATATTAAGGCCTGTTGGTTGTACCTTTACAATTAACATTCAATTTTATGAACAATGCTATTCAATTTTATGAACTACGAAAAGTGTTCATAAAATTGAATAGCATTGTCTCAATAAAAGACTTTTGGTATGGATGTGCCACAAAAACGTTAGAGTTTGTAAATCAGAAGTTCCTAAAATTGAGCGTCAACTGCATAAACCATTCTTAAAACATTAAAATTTAAATGATTAATTGCCTTCTAAATAATTTAATGCTTTTGAATATTACTATTTAGATTCACAATGGCAAAAAGTAAAAGACTACCACTTAACAAAGTGAAGCAGAAAGAAACAAAAAGATAGGCAGATAATTTTTTATAAAAAAAATTCAATCTACAATAATGAAATTAACATCACCCTATTCCAGAAGAACATTGACATTACTGTAAATTTTTAAGTAATTGAGTTTTAATGCTAAACCCTAAACAGTATCACAAAGCTTTAAAGTGTACAATAAAGCAATGGCGTAACTATATTTCGACTTTTGGCGGCTAGAGTGTAGTTGGAAGGAACAATGATGTAGCTGATTAAGGGTTGAAAATTAGAGTTACAAATGATTAATTTTTAGTTCCAAGTCTGCTAAGTATATGCGCTATACATACACCTGTCATTATTTTTATTCATTCTGTTTATTTTCAGTTAGAAATTTTAAAAAATTTCTCTTTTTTTAGTCTCTCGTAAAATTTAAGTTTTATCACATGCGTCATTGTTCTTTTAGAACAGCAGGTCTGCCGCTACCAGCGATGGGTCCGGTACCAATTTTAATGCCGGGCCTCCCATGCACACCCCCCCCCCCCCCAATTGCATATTTTCATGCCATCGTTTCAGCACATTTGCAATTGTAAAAAAAAGGAGAAATTTTTTTTTCGGAAAAACTTTTTTTTTTTTTTTTAGTTACGAAAGTGTGCATCTGATTTTGTTTTCACGTTATTTGTATCGCCAGATGATTTTAAAAAGCGGTATATTTTCCTTTGCACAACAGTGTTTCATTCATTAGTGTTTGTACTAGTGATGTAACGAATATTCGGCCGAGGTTGAATATTCGGCCTGAATATTCGGCCTATTTGGCCCGTCCGGCGAATATTCGGCCTTGGCCAAATACTGTGCAAAAAATCAATTTAATTTTCGCACTTTGAAATTTTTATGCATTTTTAATTATTCTTATCATATTTAATGAATATTTTAAATGAAATCTTGTTATACTATGATACTTCATTATTTTGAGGGTATTCACTAATTTTATTGTCAACTTAAACTGTGCGTACTACAAAACTTGACTATCTTAACACATGAAATAAATCTATACAAAATCATAGGATAAAGAAGAAAAGCAAAACTTTTTTTTGCATGTTACAAGGGTTGGTATAATTATTTTATTTTAGGAAACTAATTCTGATACATAAAAGATTCCAATTGATAAAATATAAGCATAAATCATTCATGAAACAATAGTCAGTTCTTTCTTTATCAAAATGAAATATATATAAAAATGGAGTAGATTTATAGAAATATGCTTCTTTCCTGATCTTTTATTTTTAAAAAATTGAATATGAGAATTTGAAATATAAAAATAGCATTGTTAATATCCCTGCATAGCATTTCAAAAATTTTCTTTGTAATCTTTGCAATTGTGAAAATCATAAAGCTAAGTTTTTTCTGTACAAACAGAGATTATTAAGCAGAAAACATTTTTAGGAGAGAGGCCTCTTTCTTTTTATTTTTTTCTTCCTGAAATTTTACCAGATTTGGGAAATAAGTGTTTTACATCTGACACATGTAGTGAACAGCTAGACCTGAAAGGTACTTTATGGCCTATTAAGATAGGTTAGGAAATTGAATTCTTACTACTTAAAAGACCATTTCGTTTTTTTTAAATAAGATAAGTCAGTTTTTCTCTTGGTGTGTACAGTGATAAAAGCCTGGATTTATCTAAATATAATTACATTTTTTGTACATTGGAGTACCTTCAGATTCTAACATTTCTCATACAGAAATATAGTTTGTTGCAGCTAATTTTGGTAAATGTAAACACTAAATACAATACAAAATTATGTGGTACAATTCCATGCTGAATCATTTCAGTTTACTCATTTTTCCCCTTATTTATTTAGAAAAGCTTTATGAAATACTTTTTTAGATGCTTAAATATAGAGCTCCGATCTTTCAGAACAATTGGTAAGGAAATACATTCTTCTTTGGTCTTCTTTTTGGTAATTTTAAGGCCGAATATTTTTGAAGTTTGAACTAATGTTACCATTTTCAAAAAAAAAAATACTCCAAATAATTTTTAAAATCTTTAATTATGTGTATTGAACTCATAATCATACAAAAGTATGCTTTAAATGCCACCTTTGTTTATTAACAAAAAGAAGTTAACTATTCGGCGGCTGAATAGCCAAATATTCGGCCTTATTCATGGCCGAATATTCAGTATTCGGTATTCAGCCAAATCACAATTCGTTGCATCCCTAGTTTGTACTAGCAATTGTTTTATATTGAGAATCGGCAATGGAAAGCAAGATTTTTTTTTTTTTTTTTTTTTTTTTGATGAAATTATTGACACTATAACTGGAAAAACATGTTCATATCCTTACGGGCCCCCCAAAGCTCCGGGGCCCCAGTACTAGAGTTCCAGTATTCCCCCCCAAACGGCGGCCCTGTTGAACAGTGATCATTTTTTGCAAAGGAACTATTCTAAAGAAATAATTAGTAAAAAACATATCAATTAAAATATGATTTTTAGTACTTTTTTTTTCCTCTGAATAAGAGTTATAATAATGATCTCCACTTTATTTTTATAAGTTTATTTTAATTTCGCACTTTTTCATTTTGTATTGATTTAAAATTAAAAATTACAAAATTGGGACATCCATTATTAGTTCAGAAGTTAGCTTCAGAATCATGAAGACAGAGAAACACAGCCAATTTACGTGGTTTTATTCAGAGAGTTTTCACATGTAGATACTTTATATTCTAATATTTTAACGCAACTAGTTAGAAAAAATTTAAAAAAAAAACAAGGAAAAAAATTCTTACTTCACCCCCTTCTAGGGGATTCAACTTTGAGTAATATGAGGTGCATATAATTTCATCATCACTTCGATATCTGGGCTTTCCAACCGTTGGCCTGATTCCAAAGGCTTCCCAGCATTCAGCATCACTGATTGCATAATACTGCCATGGTTTATAACTTAATCCATCCTTGGAATGTTCCAAAATCCAGTTCCCTGGCCTTGGAGAAATGGCAGCCTTTACAATAATATAAGCAATTTGAAAGACCTAAAGCAAAGCATTAAAAATAGCTTTAGTAAAATGACTTGTAATCTATCCTCAACAATAATTAAGAAATGAATTAATAAAATGCCAGAATTTGAAACTAAAATTAAAACAAGTAAAAAATATGAACCTGCAATCACTTTCTGCTAAAAAAGCCTAAAATGCTTGCCTAAAAATGTGCTTACTTTTATAAGAATTGTCTTTATAAAGTGCCTGATTTATTTATAAAAAAGTTAGATATTTTGAAAACTGAATAAAAAAAGTATTAAGGACAAGAAGATGGGCACTCTATCTACTTTCTAAGCACTTCTACTATCTCGCACTTCTTTCAAAGTATGTAGTTTTTAATAGTTATTTAATTAGTAAGTAAATCTTCTTTCATGCTTTTTTAACAAAAAGTCTTCCAGGAAAATCGCTAGACTAGTTTACAGCATATTCTTACAGTAATGGATGGAACATGATTTCTGCTCATCTGCCATTACTATTATCAAAAGACCATGTATTTATCAATATCTACCAATCAATCAAAAAATTTCTATGACAGAAAAAAAAACTTCTGCAGGTAATACATATTTCTTTATAGAAATATTACATAGAAAGTCATAAGCAGTTTGTTGACTAATTTATTGACATGTAATTTTTAAATGTTCTTAACTATTAAAAGTTAGAGACGCAACATTATTTTTCATATGATAAAACTTATAGTAATAACAGGTAGAACACATACTAATTAAGTTGAAATAAGATTACCATAATAGGAAACAAAAACTACCTGTCGGGTCATTCCATGTCAAATCATCACACTGTTTAGGATGCCCCGTCACAGATTTGTATGAAACTTGGTACATGAAGAGATTTAACCTAGTTATGAACAAAAACCATAGAAAAATTTTTTCTTTCACTTCATTCGAAAGTTATTAATTATTAATTATTCAAAATTTCATTAAAAAATGCCACACTTTGAGCCAGTTAATGCTCATTTTCTCAGAAACCATAAAAGATACAAGCTTGAATTTGGTCTTGTTTTAAAGCTCTTTAAATGTGCTTTAATTTGATGTGCAACTTGATAAAGTTAGAAAATATCAAATTTAAAATTTAATTTAATTTAATTTTAAAATTTAAATTTCTCAAAAACGGACAATTTTAAAATTCTGAAAAAATTCCCAAAATTACTTTGTATTATCCTTTCACATCTCACCAAGTTTCAGAATGGGATCTTGATGGGATCAGATGATATAGGGAGGATAAGTTTCACATATCTGAGAAAAATTGGGGTATTGCGCTGAATAATTAATTATTTATGCATAAAAAAATTAAATATTTCCATAAGGGGTAAAATATTATAATTAAATACTTTTTATAATCTAAACTAGAGAATGGGTTGAACAAAGTTTTGTGTATCTCAGATGGGGCAGCTGTACATTATAAAAATTAAAATAATTTTTTAAATCTATGCTAATATGAAAGAGAGTTTTTGCATTTTTCAGCCACTGCTCATGATAAATGCCCACGTGATGGCATAGCTGGTACGTTCAAAAGACAGCTAAGGCAAGTCTTCAAAGGCCATTCGAAAATCAAATTATGACGCCTAGGCAACTGCACCAATACCAGTGGGCCAGTGTTAGAAAAAAGAATTTAAATCTAGGCGTCAAAATAAACAACCTAAGTACTGTCTCACATTTTTTCGCGAGACCTCCGTCGCATTTGCGCATGCGCCAAGTCTCTTCTGACTCTCTCGAAATAGGTGAGAAATGCAACGAGGAAGTAGCAAGCGAACAAAAACTGAAGGCATCGGGAAGTGCGCGTCCTAAACCTATCTTCCCTTTTTCAAATGGAAGCGTTCGTGGCTGCCAGTCGCACAGCACGCAAACAGACAGTATCAGTGTTAATGAATCAAACAGACATATATATCCGAATATTTGAAGAAAAAAAAATGCAATAAATAAAGATGCTGTACTTCTGTTAGCGTATTCAAAAAAATCTGAAATATGCATACAAGAAAAGTGATTTTTTTTAAAAGACAAAAGTTGTTGCATATTTAGTAACTTTCCAAATTTATCTTTCGAGTCTAAGTCTAAATGAGTTGGCGGGGGGGGGGGGGGGCAAAACACTGCAATGGGCAAAATCTAAGTTTTCAAAGACCATAAACTTTAGTTACGCCACCCAAGTGGAATACTTTGAAAATACAGAATCTATCTCTCATTGTATTTAGAGCAAGCAGTGTCAATACCAGATACCCGAAAGCTGCATGCTTTTATTTCCTTTAGCTGTGAGCCAGGGTGAGTGCCAAAACATTTTCTTTTTTTCCATCATCAACCGAATATTCTGTTATCTTAACTGAAGAAAAGGTTGAACTGAAATACCGAAATGGATATGTGATTTCCATATATAATAAAAATGGTGTTGAAGTTATATTTTGGTCAAAAATGAAGACAATAACGTGAAAGTCACTTTTCTCTACTCATTCCTACCACAACATTTTCCTTCATTTTCATATACATCAGTACCTGATATGCTTTGGATACCTTCTTTCTACCCGGGCATTATTTGCAAAGTAAAACCCATTACACGAACGGGTGAGACATATACTCTACTAGCTGAAGAAAATAGATTGGAGAGATTTTGCAGCTTGGAGACTAAAACATCTAAAAAACGTATGATACAGTTGACATTTTCTTTTACTAAAAAATAAGTTTATATATGAATTTTTTGAGTTAAAAAAAAAACAAATATTATATTAATTTCATTTAAACTTTATGTAACTCGTTGGACGTGTTTACATAACTATTAGCAGTTTATTTTTCATTCTCTGCTATTTTTTTTAGTTTTAAATAATATTTGATTGATTTATCAGAAAACTAATGGTCCAAAACGCTGCAATTTTTATATGCACGAAACATGTCCTCCTTGTATCATTTGATCCCATCAAGATCCCATTCTGAAACTTGGTGAGATGTGAGAAGATAATATAAAGTAATTTTGTAATTTTTTTCAGAATTTAAAAATTTGAGAAATTTAAGTTTAAAAAAACATATAATTAAATTTTAAATTACCATGAGCAGTGGCTGAAAAATGCCACAATTCTCTTTCATATCAGCATAGATTTAAAAAATTCTTTTTATTTTTATACTGTACGGCTGCCCCATCTGAGATATACAAAACTTTGTTCAACCCATTCTCTAGTTTAGATTATAAAAAGTATTTAATTATACTATTTTACCCCTTATGGAAACATTTCATATTTTTTTATGCATAAATAATTAATTATTCAGCGCAATACCCTAATTTTTCTCAGATATGTAAACTTATCCTCCCTATATCATCTGACCCCATCAAGATCCCATTTTGAAACTTGGTGAGATGTGAAAGGATAATACAAAGTAATTTTGGGAATTTTTTCAGAATTTTAAAATTGTCCGTTTTTGAGAAATTTAAATTTTAAAATTAAATTAAATTAAATTTTAAATTTGATATTTTCTAACTTCATCAAGTTGCACATCAAATTAAAGTACATTTAAAGAGCTTTAAAACAAGACCAAATTCAAGCTTGTATCTTTTATGGTTTCTGAGAAAATGAGTATTAACTGGCTCAAAGTGTGGCATTTTTTAATGAAATTTTGAATAATTAATAATTAATAATTAATAACTTTCGAATGAAGTGAAAGAAAAAAATTTTGCTATGGTTTTTGTTCATAACTAGGTTAAATCTCTTCATGTACCAAGTTTCATACAAATCAGTGACGGGCCGTCCTAAAATTGTACTAAATTATGTTGATTTGACGTGGAATGGGTCTGTCTTGTTTAAAGAGAACATTCAGAAAATAAATCAAAGTAAACAAGAGCGAATAAAATTCCTTTTTTTTTATTTCAAAATATAATCAAATATTATTTTAAAAATGAGACAAATTTCAATTTCAAAAAAAAAAAAAACATATAATGCAATACAAGGTTTATAAAACAGAGCAAATACAAGTAAAATCATTTAGAAATATAGAATAATTAGTAGAATATACATTCAGTTGCTTTGTTTAACCTAAAAACATAATAGTGTATGATTGAAATTAAAACAGGAACACTATTATTGAAATGTAAAACAAGACGTCTAGAAAAAGTTTTAATTTATATACATTTATAATCTAGTATTGGAATAATTTATTTTCAAAGCAACCCCATCATTTGGTTAGTACCATAAGTACTAACCAAATAAAAACAAAACAAGCTTAAGATCTAAAAAAAAATACAATATTTTTATAAAATAACAGAGCACTTTTAATGAGATTACCTGTTTTAAGTCCAATGTAATAGTGACCCATTCAAAATGCTTTCCATTTTGAAGTGTTGGACTTTGCCACCATTTATTGGTCCCATCAATGGCATTGATAATAGGATGCCTGTGCTCAAGATTGTCACTCCTAGCATCACATAAACCGCACTGAGGCTCTCTATCGTAAAAATTGATCAACATTAATTAAATTTAAATATTTAACTACTAGACACAATAAATTAAAACATTTTCGGTGCATAAACACCAACTAAAATGTAGGCAAAATAATACAAATTATGTTGAAAACCAACTTGTTCTTTGCTCTTCCTGATGACTACAAATTCCAAACTAACATCAATATCGTTAAATGCAATGCTATCAAAATGTAGTGGAGTCACGGAACAGAGAATACATCATATCAATTAAAAGGAGTTTTCCCCTCTTTCATTAGAATAAAAAGGCTGGACAATCAATTTTAAATTACTGAATAGCCTATGCAGTTCCTCATTAAAACTTGTACTTAAAAAGTTACATAAGCAGAATTAAATTGTGTCTATGAACTCTTCCTGCAGCAGGGAAAAGGGAAATGCTGAACATATTCTACTTCTTCCTTTTATTCTAATGTAGTTTTTATGTTTATTTTGATGCTAGACATTGTCACAAACAAAGAATTCATAAAAATTAGAGTTTAGAAATAGCCACTGAGCTCTTCCTGCATTTTTTTTACAATTCTTGAAATGACTAAAAGGTGATTATGTGAAGGACAAATAAATCATTGAATGATTACCAAAGAAAAAAAATAATAAACAAATTAATTAAACAAATGAAGAAATGCATGACTAAAATTAAATGAACAAGTGAAAAATGTTTAAGTAAATTAACAAAAGAAAACTAATATTAAAGAAAAAATGATTGAATGAATAGTAACAAATTATTAATGAAGAGCATAAATAAATGAAACAATACTGTGAAATAATAAAAAAAAAAGTTGGGGGAGTGGGTTGAATACAGGGAATACAATGAATAACTAAATGAATGAGTTTATAAAAGAATATAATAAAATGATGATTAAGTGACTGAATAAATTAATGAATGAGAGAGATTGAAACAATAGACAAATGAATCAACTAAAAAAAAGTGAATGAATAAATAACTAATCAGTCATTCACTGGAGTCTCATCTCCCAGTAGCAGAAATTGCGAGATGGTCTGCAGATAATTTTCAAAAAAAGGGGAAGGAAAATCAAATATAGCTCAATGAAAATTGAGAGAAAATAAATGTCTTTGGTCAGCCAAACGGCGATGCTGTTCATCTCAGTCACAATAAACGAAATTATCCCATGTTTTGTACTTTCATTATACATTTTACATTACCATCCTATTATAAGCAGCAATGGAAAAGGCCCCAGCTTTATTCTGAAACACCAGGGGTTCCCAAACTTTTTAATTCCGTGGACCCCTTGTG